>CAVNYN010288764.1:12676-23225 GCA_963692815.1 Nyctanthes arbor-tristis | reverse complement strand
GGTTTTGTAGTGGCGGATTCTTTTTTTTTTTTTTTTTTTTTTGGAGTTATTACCGTAATAATAGCTATGAAAACTGTGATGGCGTCATAATAATCATAATATGAATAGTTTGATGGTGTGTACTCTCATATATATATATATATATATATATATAGAGAGAGAGAGAGAGAGAGAGATTAAGTAGATGGTTTGTACTCTCATTTAATGTTTGTTGTTATATAGAATAATCTCAGAGGACAACCTTATTATCCAAAACGAGAAAATCCTTTATACTTTGATCATCTTTGAATGTTCTTACAGTGAATTAGGTGATTTCTATAGAGTCAGATCGAACTCTTGTATAGAATATGAGAACCAATAAAAGAAAAATTGGAACATGCACGGAGATATATTGGTTTCTTTCTTTATCTTATACTTTTCTAGTCCGTTAAAGTGAACATTTTTTGAGCCACACTCTTAGATTCATTACTTTTTTGGCCTTTTACCAAGGAAAAAGAACAGAGTCATACTGGCAAGATATGTGGTTAGATCAGAAGGGTTTATTCTCCCATTCTGTCACTTAGATTTTTGATATTGGCTCTCCCTGTATTGTTTATGTTTTATTCATGTAAAAATGTGGTAACGGCTGATTAGTAGACTTGATCATTAAAATTTACTTTGTTTAGGTAATATTAAAATGTTAATTAATCCAATCAACATATGTCAAATTAGACACTTATTAAGCAACGGTCCTAATTTGGATCAAGTGCATATGTGGCTGTTGTCAAAAAGTCGTATGTTGATTAGCAAGTGCTTTTCGCGTGTAACATTTATTTTGAATATTTGCTGCGTACATTTCTCCATGTACATTATATTGCAAATTTTTCTAATATAACGTGAATTTTTAATTTTTGTTTAAGTGCATGACTTTTAGTTAAATGTAAATTTTTTTATAAGCAGCTTTTTAATGTGATTTTTCTTGTATAGAGTCTGACTTTCAATAGAAATTAACGACTTTTCTATAGTTGACTTTTCAATTCTATATATGGTTTTTTTAATTAGAGTGTATTTGATTGACAAAGATTTTTTTTATAAAAAATCAGTTTTTTCACGTTTTTCCACCTAGATTCTTACTTTGTGGGGTTTGATTGATATTTTTTCCACCTAAATATTTTCCACATTTTGGTCACATGATTACATTTTCTTTGTAAACAAGAAAAATATTTTCCTATGGGAGTGGTACATTTTTTGTTTTCTAGCTAAGTCCTTTTTTTTCTTTATGAATTTTACTTTTAATCAAATACGTTCCAATTTATTTTCTATGGAATTTAATTTTTGGTAATTCAATTGACATAAAAATATTTTATTTTCAACTAAATTCAATACTTGTAATCAAACAAGATCGGAATGTAACTTTTTCTATATATGATTTTTTTACATGTGACTTTTCAGTTAAAAGTGGCTTTTTATATGTGAATATTTTGGGCAAACTTTTATATATGGTTTTTAAATTATATGTAACTTTTTCTATTTGTAATTTTTCAATTAAATGTGAATTTGCTATAAATAACTTTTCAATTTATATAATTATTGTGTATGTGATTTCTTAATTAAACAGTAGTACTACACATGTGACGTTTTAATTAAATAGTAATATAAATGTAAACTTTAAATTTTTATATGTAACTTTCTAATTTTATGTGACTTTTTGATTAAATTTGATTTTTCTTATATGTGACTTTTTACATAATTGTGACTTTTTACATAATTGTGACTATATATATAATCACTTTTCTACGTATCACTTTTCTATTAAAAGTAATTTTTCTATACCTGACTCTTCAATTTATGGTTATATATATTACTTTTTAATTAAATGGTAATACAAAATGTGACTTTTTATTTTTTTCAAATATTATAAGGGGAATATCGGGGAGGGGAATCGAGCCGTAAACTGAGGGTGTAGGGAACCACTTGGATGTCACTAGACCATTTGGGTCTTACCATATGTGACATTTGATTAATATATATTAGTAATATAAATGTAACTTTTTAATTTCTTGATGCAACTTTTTATTATTCTTTGACTTTTTGATTATATTTGAATTTTCTTTTATATGACTTTTTACTTATTTTTTGTGACTTTTTGATTAGATGTGAATTTTCTTAATATGTAATTTTTTTTTGTAATTTTTCTATATGTGACCTTTTGAATTGACTTTTTAATTACATGTAGGTTCTCTATAAGTAAAATTCCAATTAAATAAAATTTTTTCTATATGGAATTTTTCCATATCTAAGTTTAATTAAAACAAATTATCGTAATCAAATTTAGTGAAAGAATGACATAATAATAATAATAATAATAATAATAATAATAATAATAATAATAATCTATATATATAATAAGATAAGTGTGGCTTTTCCCGCTTATTTTCTGGCTCTATAAGATTTCTAGTTCCGTAAGATTTCTAGCTTTATAAGATTTATGGTGACATTATTTAATTCTTTATTTGTATTTTTATTTTTATCTTTTTTTTTGAGATTGTAATACTAATTTATTAAATAATATTCATTTTTTTCTTTATTAACCTGTATCTGATCATCAATTCACAGTAGTTTCTTTAGTCAAATATTTTGAATTAGTGATCTGTCACTTATCAAATCGAGCACGAAATTAATTGAGAGTTCTATTTCAAAAAATACATAGTAATTTTTATGATTCGCAAACACAAGCATAGCACGTCTCTAAACTAATAAATTTCTAAAAATCTATAAGTTTTATTGTAAATTTCAATTTTTAATAATTTTTGAAGAAATTTTTATATAGTTATTATAGTGCAATAATCAAATTGATTTTTTTTTTAACTATAGTACTCCAATTTGTCGATTCTATAATTAAATTGAAATTTTTTTGATAATTTCCTATTGAACAATTTAAGTCTTACCGTATTTGGAATTGAATTATTTATTTGAGAGATGGATCGAATGTTGATACGGTTACACTGTAATAATTGTTTAACAATTTTTATTAAACATTTTATTTTTATTGAATCTCCTCAATTGATTTTTATTTATATATGTATAATTAACTGATGTTGTAAGTCAAATAAATGCTACAACAATTAGGTTTCTCACATTCTAGACAGGATGTCTTGGTTGGAACACACCCGCCCCTCCCTTCCCTATACCCACTGTATCAAAAAAAAGAAAGAATGAAGAATTAACTGGTACAAAAGTGTTACCGATAAATAAATTTAAATATAATAAAGTGGTTATAAAAACTTATATCTCATAATGTTAATATGACTCAACTGGCTGTATTAATAATTTATATTAAATTTTTGTATAAAAATTCATTGACATTTGTTATTGAAGTAATTTTAAGTAAACATGTTTATCTGATCTGAATAATTAATATTTGTTAGTTGATAAACGTGAATTGATTGTTTATATATAAGTGGCGAATTTGAAGACTCACAATCATCAAATACATGATTGATAACTAAACACGTCACTTTTTCATATCATGTAAATATGTCTATTTAAAATTACTATTATTATTATTATTATTTTTTTTTTTTTTAGATCCCGTGCAACGTACGGGTAAGAATTCTAGTAATAATAATAATAATATCAACAACAACAACCACTTGTGCACATGGTTTAGTCACAATTGTAGCTAAAATGATCGTATGATTATGTGATAAGAGATTATTGAAGAAACGCTCTATATACGTAGAAAATTGTCCTATATATTCATTTAGCTGAATTATTCACTATACATTTGGCAGGGATCGAGACTACAATTGCAGCGCCCGGCATAAACAAGACATCATCATTCTCTAATTTGTGAAGGTGGATTAATTTGGCAAAAAATGAATTTGCGAAAAATGGGAAACCGACCTAGCGACGTTTGGGCCGTGAATTTTCTTGGGCCATGTACATGGGCATGTCAGCCGTAAATTTTTGGGCAATTTTTTATCTGTAAAAATTGAAAATGATACTTGTACATCATCTCGCTTAAGGCCCTCAATTTGAATCAAGGCTCACGACAATCCTCCATTCTTTTGCCATCTCTGTAAGACAAAGGGGATCCGTAACTCCGAAACTCCAACCACCGATCTCCGGTGGCGATCCGTCGTCTAGCTCGTCGTGATTCCGGTGAGAGTTCTACTTGGGCGATTCGTTCCAGCATTGATTCGTTGCGATTTTGCTGTCGCGTCTTGGTGCTCAAGCAGCTTGGTCGCTCATCGAGATTCGTTCCAGCATCTGGTGAGTATAGTTTGGGCAATTCATGTTCCTCCATTATTCTTGCTCCTCCAGTATTCTGCTGTTGCTATTGCTATTATTTGAGTATTATTTTCTGCCGTTGATATTTTCTGCTGCCATGAAGATTTGTTGTTTGGTTATTTTATGTGATAAGGCAACATTTGTTTATTCTGCCTTGCTATTTCTCGGCCTTTGCTATTTTCTTCTGCCATGAAGATTTGTTGTTTGATTATTCTCTGTTGATTTTCTGCTATTACTCCATTTTTTTTTTGTTTGGTTATTTATGCTTCCGTTGCTATTTTCTCCAGTATAATTTTGCTGTTTGATTTTATGTTCCAGCATCTAGATTTTTTGTTTGATTTATTCTGCCAATCATTTTTTGTGTGGTAAGTATTAGTTTGATTATTTCTCTGCCGTTGCTAGTTTCTACTGCCATGATATTTTGTTTGATTATCAACAAATTCTAAATTATTTTCTTGTCTGATAATTATGACTGCACATGATTTTATGTTTATTTTTAATGCCATGAATATTGTCTCGTGACTGCCATGAGTCAAGAGTGAATAAGAGTAATGATTACTGCCATGAATCAAGATTGTTAGTTTTATTGTTGAAGTTTTTGGAAAAGTAATTTTGAAAGAAGGAAATAATGCGTGGTAAGATTTGTGTGAAATTCAGATAACATATAGTAGATTTCTCAAACATGAGGAAAATAAAATAAAAATTACAATGGGTTTATTCGCAATCACTGAATTTGTTTGTTGTAACCCATGATTACCGGTGATTTAGTCCTTTTTTTCACTTTTTTTTTTTCGGTTCAATTGTTTAGATCTGGCTGCCGTTTGAATTTTCAAATGTTTGCTTCCATTGCTGTTGAGGGCATCACGGTCTAAAGATGAGTCTGTAACGGGGGAGCATGATTCTTTAGCGGGAGACCATGACAACTATGACATTCTATTGGGAGATGACAGTGCTATCATCGAAGAGGAGACTGTGACAGATCAAAATCTAGTTGTGTCTGCTCTAACCATTGATGCACCTACCAAGGGGATGAAGTTCAAATATGTCGAAGAATTATTTGACTTCTACAAAGAATATGCTTGAGCGGCTGGATTTCCAGTGAGAAAGAAAAGGAAAGATTTGGAAATGAATAATGTTATGTAGCACCAGTGGTGCTTGACACCAGTCTAAGTGGCATCTAATGTGGCATCCAATGATAAGTAGAATTAAATGAAAGATCGGAAGAGCTATTTAATTCAACTTATCATTTAATATCACATTGATATGGTGTCAAAGATAATTTCTAAATAG
Organism: Nyctanthes arbor-tristis; assembly: GCA_963692815.1. Classification (NCBI taxonomy): domain Eukaryota; kingdom Viridiplantae; phylum Streptophyta; class Magnoliopsida; order Lamiales; family Oleaceae; genus Nyctanthes; species Nyctanthes arbor-tristis. Next base: position 17,663 of record CAVNYN010288764.1, on the reverse strand, counting down.
CATTACTCTTTGGAAATTATACTCAATTTGTGTTGTCATCATCATCAATTATACTTATTGCGTTGATAAGATTGCTTATTTGGAATTGGAAAATAGTATTTGATTCACTTTTTGGCTATACTTAAGGACTTCCAGAATCATCTGTGAAATCCATCTAGTTAATGTGATGTTACATAGTTGCTACATTCTTGTAAATTTTATACTAAAAATATTGCTTTTGTTGAAAGGTTTTCGCTTTGCTCTTGTAAATTGAAGTCATGTTCTAGAGCCTAAAGGTGTCTCCAATTCTCACATTGGTATTATGACACACATATGAAACTAGTATTGGTTTCATAAAATCAATATTGGTTTCACGTGATAAAGATAGGGTGTCACTATATTATGGAGACACCCTTAGGCTCTTGATCAAAATACTTGCAAATTGTAACACACGTAGCATGAACAGTGCGAGTTCAAACTAAAAACACTGCATTGCTTCAAGAAATCACTTATAATAAACATTTTATATAAAGAAACATCATATCTAATTTCAAGATTCTGGAGTTGATTTTACACAAGTCAGCAAACAAAATACAAAACTCGAAATACTACCAACTTCCAAAAGCAACAATTTATCGGTTTACAAATACAGCACTTTGAAAATTTTAGCGTCACAGTAAAAATATGCATTCTATTGGTTGCTGACGAGATTTTCTATTTCCTTTCTTCTAAGACTCCTATGCTACAAAAATAATGAAATGGAAAAAGATCCTTCCATAGCTTTGATGCTTGCTGGACAATCTTCTAACTTGCTTAAATGCTTGATGCTTGACTCCAGCCATAGTGATTTGAGGACATCTTCAGAATCCTACTTCGCAGGAATATTTGTTTTTCCTGCATTTAAGCAAACATTAAACTTAACACGTAGAACACCAGGACATAAACATGTTCATAAGAAATAGTCAAGCTAATTGAAGTGATGAATAACAGAGCCCTTATTCCACCATATTGAGCTTGATCAATTCTAGTCGTAGTCATATCAAATTACAGCTCAGATCTTCAATATCAATGGCATAAGAAAGCACTTAGACATGGGAAAGGGAAAGAAAACTAGACCAAAATTCCATAGAGAATATATAATACCACAACACAAGAATGAGGGAAAAAAGAATTAGATCTTTTAGCAAAACTTGTCCCAAGACTTTGCTGACAATCTGATCAACACAGACAAGTAAAATATGATCTTTACTTAATTCTAAACTCTTTCATATTCCATCTTGCAAATCCAAAAAAGAAAAGCATTAAACACGTATTAAAAAAACTGTGAACATTCAAGAAAGAAAAGAAAAAAGCAATGGGCAGCCCAACAAAAGTATGAGGAAAATTTCCATAAAAAGTTCTGTTAACTTTGTAGAAATGATTCGCATGAGGAAATCTAACTCGGTACATAATTACTTGAAGTGGAACATGAATATGAAGGACAAGAAGAAATTAAAAGGATGAACCGCAAGAGCATGCACTTTACATGGCTTTACATCCTAGTTTAGACATAAGGGTAGATCGGAAGATTAGAAAAGAAGAGCATTATAAAATCCCATCTTTAGCAACCTTTGTGTCATTAACCAAAGTTTATAGTTAAAAAATAATTAAGATAATGATGACAAAACGATGACAACTATCTTAGTACTGTAATAATAGATTCTCAATATTTAAATTAGTATTATTTTACAGAATATAGATAACACATGAGTTCAAATATTATTAGCTAGGATACTTGTGAAATAGTTTGTTATCAATTTTATTATTACTAGGTTAGTTTTTATAATTTTAGTTGCTGAATTTTGAAAATGAAAGACCATATCATTGCATGCTCACATTTGAAAAGGAAACAATAACTCCAAGAGGTTTTCAAAGACCGATCCAAGATTCTCAAACAATACAAAATAAAGAGTCTCTTAAAATTCTCTGTCTCTATCTACTATGAATATATATATATATATATAAAACTAATATGAAGAAAGTAGTGAACATAACATCATTAGCTAAAGATAAGTATCAAAATCAATATTAACTCCACATTCACTACAAGAACTTGAGTTTATCCATTTGAGTAATGACAAGTAACCTCTTTTCTCATATGACACTGTTTACAGTCTAATGATGACTCGAAATAAAACTAAATTTTACTTTTTTTTCAATAATCACAAATCTATTACAAAGTTATTAAAAAAAAAAATCCATTTCTCTCTAATAACTCACTGCAATCTACAGGGAAAATTCTCAACTAAAATTTTTTACTAGGGAAAAAGACAAATGTAACTTAAATGATTGTGGTTGGCCTATATAATCTTAGAAGTCCATAGTATTTTTTACAATACATATAAGAAGGGCATATTGCTGAATGCATCAAAATTTTCCTTCTCCCCTGAGCTGCTTCAAGGCTGCAATTCTTATCAGCGTGGGGATAATAGCAAATGAATTGGATATGATAGCGTGAGGGATAATATTATATCATCAATGGACGGTGGGAGATGATGTTGGGACAACTCACAACTACCATTGGCATATAAGCATCCTTGAAGAGCCAAAATCAACTAATAAAGTTGGGATTTGTTGCAGTTTTTAAGTTCAGTGATTTTCACACAGTATTCGAAAGCCCAATATATCTAATACGACACTCTACTGCAGAAATGAACGGGAAGAAAAGCAGAAAAAGCAATAATTAAAATTTTTCCCAGAAAAAGAAAATAATTTCAGGACCACTTACTTGATTCCATGGTCGCCGGCCACCGGATTCCGGACAATGTGGGTCACCAGACTTGGGTCTTTCACTCTCCTCAACCGGATTCACCGAACTTTTATCACCGAACTTGGGTCTTTCACCGGAAAACATGAGCCACCGGATTCCTCGACGGGTTGCCTGCCACTCTCCTCAGCCGGCCTTCCTTCTGTAGCTGGCAAACTCATCGTGATTCTTCGCCGGAAATGGGTTGGGGATGGTGGCGCTGGGACTTCAGGTGGGAGGGAGGGAGGGAGGGCGGGAGGAGCGATTTTCAGTTGAAAGCATGAGAGACGTTTTGGGGTGTGGGTGTGTGTGGGGGACGGGGGGAGGTTGGGTGGTCAATTTTTCGCGAGATCTGGGGTCGGGTTTTCTGTAGGGCAATTTATCGCAGTACGTGTACCACTACTCGTGAAAATTAGGGTGAACCGCGCGGCTGTGTTTGTCCCGCTCAATGGCTCCTTCTCCCAAGAAGGAGCTAGCCCGCGAACCAGGAATCATTCAGCGATATGACCCAAGATTTCTATTCTTGAAGTGAATTCATTAACCGACTGTCTTTTAAAATTTCCAATTAAAAGCCTTCTGAGATTTCGTTGTGTATCCTCTGGGTGGAGCGAATTGATATCAAGTCCAAGATTTCACCGACTGCACTTTCAGTTTTCGTGCCGGAGAAACAGTGGACAGCCTGAACGGTTTCTTATTGCCCGCAGCCTTGATGATAGCGGTGTTGATGACGGTGATGATAAGGGTAATGATGCTATCTTCAAGTCTGTAGAAACTTGTGTCCTTATAAATGATCTTAATAGTGTGGCTTCTCCTCGTGCACTAGGCGGACTGGATCTTAAGTTCAATATGGTTGATTATAATGGTATATTTTGCATTAGTAATGGAAATGATGCTTATTTGTGGAATCCTGCCATTAGAAAGCTGAAGGTTCTTGTGTTCATGATTCAGATGCTATCTATGGTTTTGAGTATGATAGTGTGGTGCAAGATTATAAGGTGCTTAAGGTTTCTTACACTGTGCGTGGTAGGCGGAGCTACTCTAATGCTGAAATTTACAGCCTCAACACAAATACTTGGAAGACAACTAAAAACTGGCCTTGTAATGCCCTCGTTGACAACTGTGAGTTCGTTAATTGTGCATTCCACATCCTAACTAATGAAGAAATTGTTTCACTCAATGTAGCAACTGAGCAGTACGAGTGTACGACATTTTACCCAAACCTAATTTTGAAGAGACTGAGGACTATTGGCTGGCCAACTTGCGAGGGTGCTTGTCTTTGGTGTGTAAGTATGATACCCGAGCTGACGTGTGGCTGATGGAGCAGTATGGAGATGGAAGTTCTTGGTCTCTGTCTATTTCCATTGGGGGCATTGAACAGTATAAGCATAATGTGTTTGCTCCTCGGTATGTCTCACCAAGTGGCATGGTGCTCATTCAACTTGAGTCTGCCCTACGCTTGTATAATTCAAACAGTGGAACTTTCGATGGTGAGGAGATCCCCGTGTGTCATGGTTTTAAAGCGCTTCCATACACCTCAAGCTTGTTTTGCCCAAAATCAGAAAATGACGGCCCAATCGAGGTAACATAAAAGCTAATAATAGACTTCTTACTAGCTGGCGTAGTTAGTGCAACTATTGGAGTTTATAATAGCCGCAGAATTCTAAAACTAAAGTTCGAATGGTAAAACTTTTTGACTTATGTGATGTTTGACCAATGCTTGAATGCAATACACTGAAGCAATAAAGAGATGCAATCAAACATTAAATAACAAGTGTTAGGATACAAAATTCTGAATAAACATATGAAAAAATTTTGGAAGAGATCTCCTACTAATTTGTTGGCAGGTTATCCTAAAATTGTAAAAGATTTCTTGCGGCAGCGTAACCAAGCCTAGTAACTATGAAAATCACAATATTTATGTCATGTTTAGAGAGAGAACTAACACACATACTATATGGATATTTTAATTTTTCCAAATTTATAAGTTTTGACAGTCTATTTAAATTTGGATGTGCACAACTATTTAGTTCAATGTAAAATAAGAATAATAATAGCAAACTGATATTATAGTTTTATAAAATCTGAATTTTGTAATTGTCAATCCTTTATAATCTAATCTGGGATCCCAATTTTTAAATCATTGAGTCGAAGAGTTTTTTTTTTTTTTTCTTTTTGTGGGGTGTTTGGGTTTTTTTTTTTTTTTGGGGGGGGGGGGGGTTGGGG
>CAVNYN010288764.1:921-12656 GCA_963692815.1 Nyctanthes arbor-tristis | reverse complement strand
CCCCCCCCCCCGCGTTGATTTGTCATCAGGTTTTTGCTGGCATGATTGTGGTAATTATGGTCAAGTTTGTTAAGTTTTTAGCTAGCTTGTGATGCTTTATGTATATGGATGGACTCTTTGATATGTTGCTGGGTGTTACTTTTTTATTTTGTGCTTTGCTTCTGGTTATTTTTAGGTCAGAATAATAGATCATATATTGATCAATTAATGCAAGTCAAAAGACAATAAAGTCACAGGTCTTAATATATGTATATAATTTGGATAAACTGCATGTGTGGCTTTTGTCAAATGATTGGTACCTATACTGAAATAAATAATTTGGTTAGCAAGTGTTTTGAAATGTAACATTTATTTTGAATATTTTCTGGGTACATTTCTATCTGCTCATTTTTTTGTTAGATGTGACTTGTTCTAGCTGGATCTATGTATATCCTCATTCATGGGAGGATACTCAGGATACTCGCTTCAGGGAAATGATCACTTAACCTAATGCACTCTACTGAGTAGTCAGTAGTTTTATGCCACATAGAATTGTTCGTTAAAGATTTGTTTGTTATTGCTTTTCGTGTGTGTGTGTGTGTGTGTGTGAAATTTGACGTATTCCCTTACAGTTTGTTTTTTCCTTCCAATCTTTGTCCTTAGTCCTACAACATAGGCAAACAACGTAGGCAGAGTGCTGTTGAAACTTCTGATGCAAGGTTATAAACTTGCATAGCAGAAACATCTGTGCAGTGTTTTTCAAACCTATTCCGTCTTAAAGGACCTACTCTAGCTAATCTAACTACTAAATGATAAAGTTTTAAGTTGAAGTATATATCTTCTGGTTGAGAATCTAGATTTTGGTTGTCAAATGTCTCTTTCAATGCATGAGTTCCAGCAACAATATTTCACTTTTGACATAACAATTGCTTCATGAAGATCTGCACTGCTGTGCAGGTATTCCCACTGGTAATTTTGGGAAGTTATTGTGATTTTCTGTTGCTTTCTTCTGATAAACTTGCCATTTAATTGAGATTTATGCTCCGAGTTTTTTAAAACTTTGTTCATTTATGATCTCCATGTTTTTTGTTTTCGTTCTACAGAACGATGATTTGGATTGTCAGCATATTGGATAATGGCATGGTGATTAAATTCCCTACTGCAGAAAGGTTAGGTTGTTGCATTTGAATGTAAGAACACTAGTAATTCCTGATTTGACAGCAATGTATATCTGATTAGATATTTCTTCAAGGTTTCTCATGATGAAAAATGCATTTATAGTTTTGTGATTAGAAACTTAACAATTCTTTGCAACTTCGTTTCTTTATTATGAGAAACGAATGTCTTTCTATGCCATGTTTGATTAAGTCCTTTGAATAACTAGTGTACATTTTTATTCTTCCCATATCCATATCCAAAAATTGCTCTTCCGATCTCTGCAAAAAAAACCTTTCAGTCTTACCTTTCTTTTTTGTGTGGTGAAGGATCTTTGAACTGGAGCAATTCTCATGAAGGGATGGAACAATTGTGGCGCTCTCGAGTAGCCAAATTGCAGCCCATAACCCTACAAGCAGCCAGATGTTGTGTAATTCTCTCCCTTTACATCGTTTGTTGGCTTTCATTGCCTTAAAAATTGTATGATGTTGCTTGCAAGCATCCCCTCCCCACAAACAGATCATTGAAACCCACAGTTGAGATTTGGAGTTCTTACCTTTCCAGAAATGGTGGTATGCAATGTCATGAAACTTTAATGATCTTCTATGAAATGGTTCTTGTACTCTATTCCTTCTATTCGATTACAAAACTGCAGTTGGTTATAAATGTATATTTTGACTTCAAAGAGACTATAATGGTTTAATTGTTATTGGCTTTGCTGCCGACAGCTTTCATCAGCACCCTGGTCGTGAAATGGACAGGGCTAACACTGTTTATGCCCGCTTTCGCTAGTTTGCTAAACAAGGGCGGCATTTGGGTGAGGTAATTTATGCAATGCAAACTACTGGGTTTTATATCCACAACTTTCCCAGTCATGCTAGCGAACTAAGCAAGGTACTTTACATGTATGGGTGAGAATGAACTTTTCTATATCAAAATTTACATACTTAAGCACACTTTAGCACATTAATGCCTAATAAAAACGTGATACATGTACGAGTTTGTGTTTGCTGCATGTGACCTGATTTAAACTCATGACATGGGCAAGTAGCAATATGCTATAATGTGATCCAAGTAAACCAAGGCCATGACTTGATAGGCCTATTCTATAATCTGATAAACTCATCAAAGAGCAGTATGCACACAGCAAAAATATGTGCATGCATAATTGTACAGTTAATCCATCAAAAGTTTCTATCAACATAAAGCATTAGAAGGTCACTAATGTAATTACAAATTACCAAAAGCTCAAAGTATTGGAGTCAGTCCTCTCTTTATCCTGTAGCCATCCGTCCGTGAAGTTAGCATTCATGTGCTGCAACATAAATTAATGAAATTTCTCTGCTTTATGTCTCATCTCCAAAATCATCCCCTCAGCGGCATTAATAATTTGTTTAGGAAGGGAAACTTCCAAATAATTAAACAATTCCTCGAGTGTCATCTTCTCCAAATTTACAACGTCCTGCTCATCTACTCTAACAGTGCTTCCTTTCACCCTCGATGTACTAGCTAATCCAACATTACCTTCTCTACCCAAATCTGTCTCCTCCTTTACCAGTCCATACACTTCATCTTCTAGTAATTTCCCTTTCTCTCGTTCACACCTTTCATTCAACTCTTCTACTAGTTTTCCTTTTCAAGGATTTCTACAGGTGAGTTCTTTTTCCACCTTGTGCCTTTCCCCCTCCCTCTACCTTTAGTGACATTGAAATCAAGTGCAATATGAACGAAGTTTTCTTCCTTCTTTGAACTTCTTGTCCTTCTAACACCCACTTTCGGCTCGGATTTTATCAAAATTGATCCCTGATCCGCATCCCCAATTTCATGCTAATCATCTAAATTCCCCAACTTCTCTTCCTCTTTAGAACTTCTAGTCAGAACATTCATATTCCTCCCCTCATTCCCCGGAATGTCTCAACCAAATGTCACCTCTTCAGAATTTCTTCTTGTCCATTTTCCAAAGCCCCTGAATTATCTTTCTTCTGGGAACTCCTAACCATCTTCACTCTAACATCCCTCCCATCTTTAGCATTAACTCCCTTCACTAATTCAACTTCTTCCGGAATTCCTTCTTCACCATTATCCAAAGCCATTGAAATCCCGTCCTTCTGGGAACTCCTAGTCCTCCTCAAACTCACTTTCCCCACGTTCTCGATTTCTCCCCCTGTAATTTTATTTTTTTTAAACACATTCTCCAAAACCTTATTTGATCCTAGAGGCCTCCTCCCATGCATCTTTACCTCATCCTTCTTTTCCATTTCTTCACTTTCATTCTCCAAAGCAATCACCACCAATTCCGCCGCCCTCTTACTTCGACCCCCTGCTGCACGCCTCAGATTCCTCCTACATTTACCAGAGTTACCTTCACCCTCGCAGCCCACAACTACTCCAAATTTGACTCTAATTGATGTAAGCTCGCCTATCTTAACAGCGTCACCATCATATAGAACACTGGATTCGGAGGGTTCAAGCTGGACATGATCTCAAAATGGTGCCGTTCCTCGATGCCAGGTCCGATATAATCCAGGCACAGCAATTCTGAGCAGGATCCGGATGTGAACTGATTAGTGCATGCTTCGAGGAAATGCCAACATCTTTGATGCATATAATACCATTGCCGAGGGTGCCCCGGCCGATTTGCATCTCCGATCCGGGCATAAAGTCGAAAATTTTACCAGATAAAGATTGCGGGCCCTTTTCCACTGTGAGTTTCAAACTCGGACCTGGTCCAGTGGTCCTGATGCTGTGACCGACGCCGGAGCCATTGACTTTGGCTTCCCGTCCGGTGGATTTTCTGAAGCGGGGTTTGGGATCGAGGGTGAAGCGGTTTCTTTTTGTAAGTTTGAAATTAGTTGAGAGAGGGACGAAAGACTCACAAGACGATGTGATAATTTGCTCTTCTTGGCCCTTCTACAAATAATTATTATCAATTTTCTCCTAAATAAACTCACATTTTACATTACTAACACCATTCTTTCAATTAGTAATCTTTACCTCTCTAGTTTTACATTTCTAACCCCATTTTGTCAATTAGTAATCTTTACCTCTCTAGTTTTATTAGTTGATCGAAAATTTCTTCATGTTCGACAGGTGCCCAAGTGTGGCCCCCCCCATCCCCGGCTATCCCTATTTTCGAGAAAAAATTTTCCTTTTTTTTTTTTTTTTTAACAAGAGTTTAAGTTTCGGCTATCTCTTCAATTACCTTCTCTTTATGCCACCGTGCCTACCTAGTACCTATTCATCGGAAATGGAAAACATAATAGTAAGTTAGACGTGGAAACTATTGATCAGTACAAGCCCTACATTTTTTTCTAGTTCTACGCAACTTCATGAATTCAGATTTTCTCTTATATATAATAATATACAGCCAGGGTAATACTGCACAAATTTATACAGGCATATGGAAATTCTACTTACAACAGCAGAAGAAACACTGCTTCAGAAATTGATTTTCCCTCTCCATTTGCTATAAAAACCGAGCATAATATGCATATTCGAGCATATGAATGAATGAGGTCTCTAACATCTGATCCGTACTACATTCAAGACCTGCCTGTGTTTGGAATTGAAAGCTTGGAAGTTGTTTCGTCAATCATTCCATAATCAAGACTAAGCTCCTGCATAGGCGGGATATTCTCCATGGCAAACAGCATCAGGTGAGGGAAGGATACATTATTATGATCATACAACACAAGCTGCACGAAAACATTTGGAGTCGAACTATGGCTCACGTAACATGCTACATTCCTTGTCCGAGATACATCCAGGGCAAAGTCTAAAGAAGGGGTGGATGGATGTGCTGGCCGGACATAGTCGGAGAATATTGGTGATAAGTCGCCCCCTTCCACCCATCTGACACTAAAACGACTTGGGTGAACCAAATAATCACCGTTCATTGTGAAAATCTCGGCTTGCTCTCTTGTGAGAACAACCCCCGCATACTCACAAACAAAAGAGCCAGCCGGGATCAAGTCCAAGGACCTTACTCCCCACTGTGTATCCCTTGACCTAAACACTTCAAATTTGTGCCTAATCCCATTTTGACTCACACGATTCCGGCAAGTAGAAGGGCAACGGCAATTTATCCCACACTCGAAAATTAACGGCTTCCCTCTCACTAGAATCCCGTTCATATCATACACAATCTCGCCACCATTTTTCTCTGTACAAATGCAAGGATTCGAACATCCCTCAATGCATTCACATCCCATTGCGTTCCCATGTAAATACACATATGGAGGGAAAATGGCAGTCTTGACATATTCATAATAAGCCGGTCCAAGATTTTGATCAATGTCGTTAAACAAAAAGACGGGGATGTTCTCCATTTTCCTTGACAAGTCGAGGGTGATGTAACCATTCGGCCGAACCTCCAATGGCCGAATCCTAAGACTCTTTGCTAACCTCATTACTACACTTCCCATTTCCACCTGATTTTCAATCCGGACAAGCTTGAATTTATAAACCCCGAACCCCGATTTCCCCACATCAAACCAAGTTTCGACTATCCTGTATAAGCCATCGTATACATATACTTTCTCACTAGCACTACCTTCATATTTATATTTAAATCCTCTGATGACCCTTACCTCAACTCCGTAATGCATGCTCCTTTCCATGGCCAAGTTGCCACATTCCAGTTTCTGGTGCACAATTTGCCTGTTATGCTTGTCCTGCCCACCATGGCCGGTGTAGATGATCACGTCCCCTGCATCTTCATTATCCTCGTAACCACCAGAAACAATAATGCTGGTTGCAATTGGTTCGCTATTCGAGCTCTGTCCAGCGGTGATAAAATCAATGCCGGCCTGTGCCTGTCCGTGCAATCCGACGATGCACAATTCAATCCGGAAGAAGAACACATCTCCAATTTGAATTCCGGGGATACTGCCTACTACCCTCTTGTCACAATTCAACCATAAATCGTGCTGCTTCATAATTGTGGAAGCCTTCAAGTCCGTACGCGTCCTCTTGTGATCTCCGTTCTTCAGCTTCTCATCCTGAACAATGCAGAATATCCGCAGTGATTCGTATAGCTTCCGGGTCCGACGAATTAGGCCTCGGAAGTAGCGGTGATCTCGGGGCTTGAGATCGGTGACGCGTACTAGCTCGGTGGAGCGGCGGCGGGGGTTTCGGCGAGGTCCCTGCTCTGAATTAACGAAATTGGGCATGTGGCTTTCCTTGATGGGAACAATGGCGGAGGATTCAGGGTACCCGAAAGCATTTTGATTGAACTCGGAAATGCGGGGGAATTCGGAGCATAAATTGGACTCCAAGGAAAAGAAAGAGGAATATGAGAAAAAGGGAGCTTGTGTGGTGGTAGAGATGGAAGAATCTTCGTCAAGGGGTTCAAGTTTTGGTTCAATTTTTGGTATGATTTTCGAAGAAGATGAATTGGGTTCAGAAGGATTCTGGTCTTCAAATCGTAGTACTGAAGAATCCATTTCTATATACTAATTCTCAATTTTCTTTTTGCAAGAAAGAAAATCTGAAACCTTTTAGTGTGCGTGAAAGATTGAGTGATGACGGTGAGTTGCAGAGGTTTGGTGAATCGGCGATGGAGGTGGCGAGTGTCCGAAGTATTGTTTTTACAAAAACGTCATTGAAGTTCTATTTTAATTTCAATTTAGTCCAAAGTAATTATTTTGTCAACAGAAAAAGTAATAAAACTCTGGGTTAATTTCACAAATCATCCCAACCTTTGAGCTAAGTGTCGATTTCGTCTCCAACCTTTGTTAAAGCACACTATAGCTCCTAACTTTTGAAAAATAAGCATAAATCGTCTCTATTTCTACTATTTCATGAAATTTTTAACAAAATGACGATTATACTTTTAAATATTTTAATTTTTTTAAAAAGTTTAAAAATAATAAAAAAACTAAAAAACTGACCCAACCCATCCTACCCCACCCCATCCCTCTCCTCTCCCGCAATTCCGACCGCCGAAACGGACCGTTCCCACAGCCCAAAAGAGGGGGTGAATCCCCCCCCAACGCTCTTCCGATCTTTTTTACTGCCATTCTGACAGTACAAATGCTGCCTGAAATGGTGGCGATTCCAGCAGCATTTTCACTTTACAAATGGAGGGTGAATCCCCCCATTTCCGACAGCGAAATGGGAAGGGAGGATTCACCCCTCATTTGTGTTGCTAGAAAACGACAGCAATGGTAGCACCAACGCTACTGGAAATGGCAGCGAAATCAGTGTCATTTCTGACAGCATTTTTGTTGCCAAATGGAGGGGGTGAATCCCCCCCTTTTTGCTGCCGGAAATGGTAACAAAATGAGAGTGGATTCACTCCCCATTTATGCTGCCACTGCCGGAAATGGTAGCAATTTCGCTACCATTTCCAGCAACATTTAAACTCACAAATGGGGGTGAATCCCCCCATTTCGCTGTTGGAAATAGCAGCGAAATGAGGGGAATTCACCCCCCCATTTGTGCTGCCGAAAATGGCAGCGATTTTGCTGCCATTTCCCGAGCATTTCTCTAAAAAAATAGGGGGTAAATCCCCTTCCCCTCATTTTGCTGTTAGAAATGGCAGTAAAATGGGGGGATTCACCCCCCATTTGTACTGCCAGAAAATGGCAGCATTGCTGCTATTTTCTAACAGCACAAAAGTTGTCGGAAATTGCCCTATTCTGGTAACAATTGTGCTGCCAGAAAATGGCAGCATTTGTATTGCCATATTGCTGCCGTTTTCTAGCAGCACAAACGGAAGGTTAATCCCCCCATTTTGTTGCCGGAAATTGCAGCAAAATAGGGGTATTCACCCCCCATTTGTGACCGTCGGAATGGCTGCCAGAGAAGAGAGAAGAGGTGGGTGGGTAGGGCGCGTGGGGTGGGTTGGTTTTTAATTTTTTATTATTTTTAAATCTTTTTTAAAAAAATTTAAAAAGCTTCAGGGGTACAATCCTTTTTTTGTTAAAAATTTTGTGGAATAGAGTAAAAGGGACGATTTGTGCGTGTTTTTCAAAAGTTTGGGGCTGTGATGTTTCTTAACAAAAATTGGGGACGAAATCGAGACTTAGATTCAAAGGTTGGAGACGATTTGTAAAATTAACCCTAAAACTCTCTAGTCGTTCGATAACAAAATAATTGTGTTTTTCAACTTGTAAAGTTCAAGCAAAACAACATTTTGATAATACGACAATATGGTAGATTTAATTGAAGTTGAACTATTATAAACCTTTTCTTGTTATGTTAACGGATTTGAAAAAAATTATTTGGGACGTTATTTTGCTATATATATATATATATAATTTTCAAAAAAATGTAATAATTTAGACCAAGAATTAAGCTCCAAATGAAAGAAAAATTTATGAGCGGTTGATTGATCTCTATATGATTTTATATATGAGTCTCTTTTCAAAGTTTCTAGATGATTTTATAACAAAACTTCCTACTCGTGCATGAAATACATGTGGTGTGTATCCATGTACACTACGTGAGTGGGAGATTTTGTAGCCTTTTGGAGGTTTTTCAAAACTTTTTTCTATATATTATGTCAATGTGAATATATGCTTTTAGGGTTTCAATCATGGTGTAAATAATAAGTTTGTGATCTTATTTGTTGTGTTAGGGTTTTTGCATTTTACCTGTAATATAAGTAAATATAAAGATGTAAAATTATAAGGTGACTACATTTTAGTTTTGTATGTTTAGTAAAATTCTAGCGGTGCAAATATAATTACCCCTTTTTGGAAAACAAATAAATATTGGGATTTGGGGTGGACTATTGAGGTAAAAAAAAATATAAGAGAAACATTTGCAAAATAAGTGTCTATTTTAAGAAACAACTAATTTTTTCAAATATTAATTAATTAACTGAATTATTATGATTTTTCAAGGAGGGAAACGAAATTTATAAGGTTTTGGCTTTAATTTGTTTCTTATGGTTATTAATTATAACATGTATGTATGCTTTCTCCCAAAAAACGGCCTGGGTGGGGTTATATATGTTATGGTGACTATTAACTCACAATAATACGTGGCAATTAATTATCAGAGTGTAAGACTCAATTTTCACAAGACAAATTGTAAATTTTTACAACCAAAAGACTAAAACATATCTACTTAAGTAATTATGTGTATGCTAATAATATAAGTTCAAATATGTCAATTGAACATGTACCATTGCTAATTTTCTTATTAAACTTGTAGAACACTTGAACTATTTATTTATCTTAAAAATTGTCCACTTAGGAAACAACATAATAAGATTACTCTCTCTCTCTCTCTCTCTCTCTCTAAGACTGCTTAAAATTAAATTGTCTAACAAAAACGAAAAAGAAATACGAAACATCTTACGTGTGACCATTTTTCTTCTCCGGTCATTTTTCACCAAAGTAAACTAATTATGGTACAACTTAATCAAATTTTAGCTTTTATTGCTAAAATAAGTTAAAAGATTAGAAATAGATTTTTCAGCCCATAACATTCCGCATTCACCTTATCATTAGCTACAAATATGTATATGTATATATATGTATATATATTTTCCTACAACTACAAGAAGGAATATATTGTTGTTCATCCGTGCATCAGTCTTTGAAATGTTTAGCCCATATCTTTTTTCTAAACCTTACAATTACAATCGATTCTCAAGGAAACAAAAGAATAATATTTTTAATTTTACAAGACAAGATAATAAGCATTACAAAGAAGGGGAAATATTATTATTTTGCAAATTCTAGTTGTTGCTTCAGTGTTCTTTCATGCGAAAATCTAGCGGCTACTAACATTGATAACGATGTTTTTAGTCCATCTAACTAATGCTTTATTTTTATTATTATTAGAATTAGAACTTTTTATACATATAAGTTTTAAGAAAAAACTTACCCCAAGGATGTTGCTATACTGAGTCAACGTGTTCGACTTTCCTTTTCCCTGCCCAAAGCCGGTCCTTTTGTACGCTGATCTTCAGTTTCAAAGGTCAAAGAGAGGGTCTTATCTGCAAAAATTAAAA
The DNA here is from genome assembly GCA_963692815.1 of Nyctanthes arbor-tristis. Taxonomy (NCBI): domain Eukaryota; kingdom Viridiplantae; phylum Streptophyta; class Magnoliopsida; order Lamiales; family Oleaceae; genus Nyctanthes; species Nyctanthes arbor-tristis. The sequence continues at coordinate 2,554 of CAVNYN010288764.1, read as the reverse complement.
TGCTTGATAATAAGCAAAAAGAATGTCACTTTAATATTACTCTTCCATGTCTACATAGAACTACTCATTGATTACTGCGATATAGAAATTAATAACACGTTTCTCTTTCTTACCATAATCTTTAATGTGTATTTATTGATGAAATTTTTACATACTTGATGGGTGGAAAGCCGAAAGTGGACTTGTTCTTCCTACTTTTGTATACTTCTCGAATGCATTTTCTTCACACGCATTCAACGAATGATTAACATTTAAGTCATATACTTCATTGAATTAATCTTTCAGTGAACTTAGATGTATCCACTATGGATTGAATTTCTTTTTTTTTTTTTTAAATTAACTGAAACATATAGATAATTTATTCATCCATTAATAAACTTATTTAAGATTTTCATTAGCATGAACAACTTAAGATTCTTACACATAAATCATCAATTCATGAATAGAATTATGAAAGTTTGTCTCCAAACAAAGAGAAACTATCTAAAGCACATCAAAATACCGTAAATGTTTTTGAAGGTAAAAAGGTAAAAGTTGACAATAAGCTTGCCAAAAAAAATAAATAAATAAAATAAAAGAAAATTGAAACTAACACAATAAAACCATAAAAGATTTATGATTTTGAAAATTTACTATGCGCTGTAAAAAATCCAACCAGCAAAGTCATCCGATCATCTCATTAAAACTAAAACTAATATGAACAATTCTGATCTTATCTGTGTCACTCCGATTCCTTCTCGATTTGTTTAATTGTCTATTGTACATCACAGCCTCTATGGTTTACTCATAATTCAACCCTTCTCATCATGACTATCAAGTGTTTAGTCGCATAATTCTTATTCCTTTACGAGCTAGAGCTTAAAGAAATACCTTCTAAAATTGAGAGTTGAAATATATATTTCTTCCACGTGATCTAACACAAGGAAAATGACGTGCCAAACCAAGCCGAAATGCGACTATGGAATCCAGTTACAATCCAAATTAACTTTTAATAATCAATTTACCTTTTGATCTTACTTATTAGTTAATTAATTATGCTTTTTACCTGTATTTGCCTTTGATTATTATTACTCCAAAAAATCTCAAAATTCAGTCAAAGGAAAGTCGACGTTCAAAGAACGGGCTGCTATGCATGAACGAATTACCTTTCGACCTACCTTCTTTTCTTGGTTGATTAATTGCGTTACTTTCGCACAAGTCTCCCTAGAATTTTTGCAAATTAAGTACCTACTCATATAGGTGATTTTTTTTTTTTAAAGTAAAAGCACGTGAAAAGAAATTCATGAAAGTGGACATTTATTTCATGAAAAGAAAAGGCTTAGCACCACACAAAGTGCCACTTTCTTACAAAGTATTCTGCTTTGCAAATAGTCATTGAAGAAAAAAAAAATATCAAGGCCAAACTTTTAGTCTAAACATGCTTAACCACGTTTTTAATGCTGTCGATAAAAGCGTGATCAATGCATGACACAATAAAAAAGCATTAAGCGCAAAACCTCTAGTTTCTTTTCCTTTCCGGCGGGGGGGGGGGGGGGGGGGGGGGGGGGGGGGGGGGGGGGGGGGGGGGGGGGGGGGGGGGGGGGGGGGGGGGGGGGGGGGGGGGGGGGGGGGGGGGGGGGGGGGGGGGGGGGGG
>CAVNYN010288763.1:0-25582 GCA_963692815.1 Nyctanthes arbor-tristis | reverse complement strand
ATTCAAAGGTATATTAGCCTTAGTCTTTTCTTCTTAATATACATAAGCATGTCAACATATCAAAATGTATTCCACCACATCAAAACACATTTCCTTATTACAATTCTAGTTGATCATGCCAACCTTGTCAAAGGCTCGTTTCCAGAATGGAATCCAAGTGTTGCTCAAACTTCAGTTAATACCTGGAAGCGAAAACATTGAAAAATATTTTCGTGAGCATTAACGCCCAGTGAGTGGAATATTAAGAAACCTTCATACTTTTAAACAAGACCATTTTTATCATTGTTATTTTCATCCAAGCAAATCATAAGTAAATCATCCTTATTTATAAATCGTCACAACGATAGAAACATCATGAATTTCACTTCATTTCAAGATTATCATAGAATTCACCCCAAAAGAGTATCCCACATCACATAATCATGATATCAAGTCATACGCGCGTAGACAATCAGCTTGGGTCATAGGTACCTTATGACCCCTTCGCCCCAGGCGGCAAATTAAACAGCTTGAGCCATAGCTAGCAGATAGGCCCCTTCGCCTGGGCGGCGTTCATTGGTCAGCTTGAGCCAGATGCCCCTTCGCCCGTAGGCGGCATGATCATAAACATAGGATACAATTCGGGGAATTTCAAATCAAGCATCTCGAAAATTATTAACATCACGTTCCAATTTTCATAAATTCTTGAATAAGAGAAGAACTTTCAAAATATCTATAAAAACATATAATTTTTTTTTTTCAATAAACTTCACATCATCACATAAAATCGAGCATAATAAATTTCATTTACAAAAGATTGGAGAAAATTCCACTCACTGGCTATATGTATGTGATTTACTTGGGTTGATAGGCCCTTGCAATTTCTTCCGTGTCTCCTGAAATAAAACATGAGTAATTTAATTAATAATCCATTTCCTTTACTCTTTCTTCAACTTTTGTTAACTTCATTTCATTTCTTTGCAACACCATTCACTAACTAAAATTTCTACATAACTAGAGTTCATAATATGAAATTTCCATTGAGTAAAATTTCCCCATTGCACTAAACTTTCTAAAATTTCCTTATTTTAACATTAAACATATAGTTATCCCTTCCATCTAATCATTCTAGATTTTATTCCATCTTAAAATGATGATAATGTCACTTAATAAAATCTTAAATATCCACTAGAAATAACAACACTACTTTTCATCTTTAAACCTTAATCTTTATCCTTTAATAAGATTTTCTACACTTGCTCTTACATATTACATAATTCATGTAAATACTCTAGTCTTTATTCTACTTAAGAAATTGTATGTCATCACACATTCAAGTCTCAATGCCTACTAAAGTAACAAATAATACTAATTCTTGATCTTTAAACACTAGTTTTTAGTCTTAATTAATTTTCGCATTTACTATTAAATTTAAGACATTCACTTCTCATATTCATTATTAGTTTCACCACTTCTTCAACCACCATAATACCATTTCATAAAACTATCACACTAACTTATATCAACTTCACTTCATTTCCTCCATATAAAGTTTCAACTATACCAAACTTTCATCTTTACACTACCTATTAAAAATCTCTATAATAGTATCAAGAATCCCATATTTCATAATCAAATAACTATTTGATGCATTTAGAACATATATTAAATAAAATCATAACCTAATATTAAATGTTCTTAAAATTTCCATAAAATCCATATTCTTTAACTTTATAAATTCAAAGGTTGAAGACAAGAATACTTACTAGTTTACCCCTTTGATTGGCTTCCTTCTTCTTTTCAAGAAAAGAAATTTATTATTTTTTTTTTCAAAAACGGCAGAAAGCTTCGGCCATTTCTTCTCTTCTTTTCTTTCTTTTTTTTTTTTCTTGCTTTGTATTGTTGTTGTTAGCTTTTAGTTTATATACAATATATATATATATATATATATATAGTCACTTGGCCCAGCAACGTCCCGAAATTTCTGGAAAATTTCGCCTTTTTTTTTTAATAACATATTTCTTGTTTTCACCTTAGTCCTAAATTTTGTGTGCACATTAAATTTGGTCCTTATATTTTTAATCGACTTCGTAGAATGGATAATTAAAAGGATTGGGATGTTACATAACATATTATATTTGTCCTTTTAATAGCATGCCAAAACAAGAAACCATAGGAATCAAGAAGTTTATGAGATAAAAATAGTAGCATAAGCCACCTCCTAAGGAATTTGATTATCTCGGTAGATAACGAATGCACTGTCGTTATGCATAGCATTTCGTGACTATATGTTCGTTATGACATATATAAAATGGCTGGAGCTTCTACATCAGAAGAAAATTAAAATCATAGTAACTACAACAGTTGCACAATAAAAAAAAAAAGAAAAGAAAGAATACCTACCTAATAGCTTAGTTCTTCACATCTCTTCACCCTTTTCTAAAAGCTCCAAAAGTTTCCAAAGAATCTACATAATTGGAGTCATTTCCTTCGCCTTTGATCATCAATTACTTATAAACAACTCTCAATAGCATGCATTTGGGGTTTTTTGACTCAAAGAAAGATGAGATGTTTGGAAAGAAAGAACACGTTTGGAGGGAAAAAAACTACTAACGCGGTAAAAAATGGAACAAGAGCCCTAAGAAGATATAGCTGTGAGGGTGTTTTAGTATTTTTATAGAAGAGGACATTTTGGACTTTTATAATCTCAATATTTTTAATAATTTTATGCAAAAGTCATTTAGCTTTAAAATTTTTAGTTGTGGGTCTTTAAAATAATTAGACTATTTGACAAGGTTTAATAAATAAAACCCCAAATTCGAACCGGAAACTGGAACCTGTCTAATCAATTTCCACAACGGTCCCAGTCCACTACCCACAGGCCGCAACCAATTCTCAGCCACCGCTAAATCTAATGGGGACTCTGCAAACTCCAAACCCGACCCTGTATCCCACCCGGAGTCCTATTTCACACCCGAACCAGAACCAGAATCCAGTTTCCGACTCCAGAACTCCTTCATTCGGCGACATCTCCAAGTTTTTCTCCCTCCCACTCTCCGATGCCGCTGATTCCCTTGGTAAGTTCACCGCGCCTGTCTTTCAAATGAATACATTTATGGATGGAAATGTACATTTATAATGCTTGTCTTTACGTATTGTGGTGAGTAAACTTGAATCTTTTTTTTTTCCACGATGCCAGGAAGGATACTTTGAGATGTTTTTAGATTGAACTGCTGCAATTCTTAAGAAAGGTTGCGTATTTAGCATTGCTAAAAATTCATTAATTATTTATTGATTTGAGTGTAATGATCCATATTTTAAATATATATTGTGCAAATGGCTTGTGACTCCGGTTGAAATTGTTGCACCTGGAAAATAGTATCTTAATAGTTGCCCTTTCTTGCTGCAGCAAGACTCCAACATGTACTTTGAATCAATGATTCGTTAACTCAAACAAGAATGATCTTCTCTGTAATCAGCCCCTTCTTGTATATAGTAGCGCTAGTAACTGATTGACAATATATATATACATATATATATATAGGGACACACAAACACACACACACATGTGTGAGAGAGAGAGAAAGAGAGAGAGAGAGAGAGAGAGAATTGATCTTTCTGAATATATATGTACATGTGTGTATACGTATAGTATCCTGACTTAGCATGACAACTCAGCACATGACTTGTACCAAAAAGATATAACAAAGAAAAGAAGACAAACTCCAAACTAACAGCGTCCCTCAAGCTAAAGGGGACGGAAGAACATTCAGCTTGATCCTTAGTTGCTCAAACCGTGTATGGTAAATGGTTTAGTTAAAGTGTCTCCAATTGTAAGCAATACACACCTTCAGAAAATAATCTCCTGTTGAAAGTGAGCCTTTCTTTGTGGACATGAACTTCTTAGATGCATCTTTCGAGCTTTAGACTCAGTGAAAAATAACTCTTCCAACCTTTGCCTAACCTCACTAGATGAAGTACATCACGCAAGTCGCAACATGACTGAACATGGTTCTGAACACGGAAGGTGCACCCAATAGATAAAATTAGATTTATGAGCTTTCCAAATATAGAAGATTCTTCAATAGCGCCTTCAACAAATTTTGGTGGTTTAGTCTTGGTATCATCAATAAATCCTTCAAGATGATGACTGTGAAGGGTTGGTAATACCAGCGAATGCCAGAATTTTCCTGTGTTAATTTCATCTTGATTGGAGTAAGGGCAACTGAGAGAGAAACCTGTGGCGAGGAATTAGAAATCAATCGATCTCCTTCTATGATTGCACTTGAAGAGTCAGCACCGTGTCTGACTGTATTTGTCGTTACTTTGGGGACTGGAATAATGCCGGGTCCACCTTTGAGAGTTAGATTTGTCATTGAAGTTAGTCTACAACTTTGATACCATGATTGACAAAATTAGAATCAATGGAGAGAGAAAAGGGAAACAAGCACAAAAAGAATCTAGGAGCTAAAGAATGAATTAATCTCACTGAATACATGTATACTTGTGTGTATATAGTCTCCTGACTTAGCATGACAGCTTAGCACGTGATTTATACAAAAAGTTACAACTAAGAAAAGAAAGACGAACTCCAAACTAACAGTGACTTAGTGTGCCGCTGGTTGCGGCTCTCTAATGATTCTAACAATTCCAGTGAACTCTTTTAGAGCATCTCCAATGGAATGTCTATTGGAGAAAATTTTCTGCCACATCATTTTAAAAAACTGAGCTGGCAATAAAAGAAGTAGAGATTGTCTACTACAATGTCTAGATGTAGACAATGTCATAAACCATGTCTATATATATCAACTCTCCTATTTTTTCTTTCTCTCTCTTTCCCCACACTATTGTACCAACTACTCATATCTTGACGTGTGTCCATTACTTCATGCAATTCACATGACCATTGGAGATGGGTTATACCAACTTTCAATAATTCTAGCCACGTAGGAAGCAATCCATCTTACACCATTGGAGATGTCTGTTCTTTAAAATAGCTAATTGCAACTTGCAAGCATTTGTCTTTTCCTTTACATATTTTATTTTGGGAGTTTGCTTTCATGGAGTTCAGGAACTTCTTTCATAACTATGATATTCATTTTGCAGGCGTTTGTCCTAGTGTTCTGAAGAAGCTATGCTATGAAAATGGTCTTGTGAGGTGGCCATATAGAAAGGTAGGAACAATTATGATTAATTATGATTATTTGTTATATGTTATTATCAAGACACCCTAAATTTCTATGTTGTGTATGCATCCTAGTGTCACTTTTAGCTATCACTAGAATTTTCTGAACAAGTAATAGTAAAGACCAACCTTACTTGTTTTGGTACTTCTAAATATCAAGAAAATGTCTAAATGCTGATTACACACAGCAGAAGTTATCTTCACTTAGCTGCATCTTTATCCTACCTTTTTTTTTGCCCCTGGTTTTCTCTTTTCTTTCCTTCTTAGCTGCATCTTTTATTTCCAGCTCCAATAACAAGCTCCGATTTGCCCAGTGCCTCTATTGCACTCTTTTGTACACATTGTTCTTGCTTGTTCTGCACACACACGTTGTTGAAGTGGGATTGCAACAGAAGTTCTTGGAAGTGAAGCGTTCCGTTAGTTTTCATCACATAATTTTTGTAACAAGTCCTTTATGACATTTCGAAGAACCTAATGGCTAAATGGGGGTTGACCCGGAGCTCTTTGATTGTTGGCAGCGGGTGAATTTTGAATGTTTAAGTGTCGGATTTACTAGTTGAAATGCGTTTTTCAACGAAAATTGGGAACCTCACGAAATCTTTGGGAACACTTAACGCCAAAAATCAATTTTAAATTAGTAGAAACTTAGTCATGGGCTATGAATAAAATTTAACTTAGGTATGGACTTTGGTTTATGTGTAACTTAGATTATGGATTGTAATTTGTAAATGTTGTAGCAAACAAACTAACGCAGTGGTTTTTAGTATAAATTTGAAAATGACATTGTGCTGTCTTTTAAAACGACAATGATTTTATATTAAAAATTTAAGTGGAATTATTTTGTTATTCTGGTTTCAGATTTATATTAAATAGTGGTATGACGTTAAACATTTAAAATATTGAATCAATACTTTCTATATTACGTTTCTAAAGCTTCCCATGTCCTACTTTTTAGAGAAATAACTTTTCTATGTTTTATGTTGTATCCCCTTTTGGTCTGTCCAAACTTGTTTTCCATGTAATTTTATTTAAGAATTTAGTTGTTAATCTGGCAAAAAATGGAGGAAATAGGTTACTTGCGGAAAAATCACATTTACAATGAAAAGTCAAAATTAAACCTACGGAAACTCTAATATTTTAACTTTTCAAGCTTGGATTCATAAAACATTGTGGCTAAAATGCGTAAAGTTAATACACCAGACTAACTATCATTTCTATCAAAATAGGACGGAAATGTATTCTTTAGTTTATATACCATTTTTCAAAACTTGGGGTCCAAAGCAGTAACCACTAACCACCCAAAATATTGGTTTAATTTGCGTATGTTAAGTCCAAATTTTATGGAGTTTGAATTCTTGCATTGCTAGTTATTTAGGATTTGTGGAAGAATAATCTTTATATTCAGTTCAACAAGCACTATATTAGTTCCCTTGGAGCCAAATATGCTGCAGGACTTTGTTGTAACTATTCATGAGCAATGGCGTGAGTTGGGGGGCCAGTTATTCTATAAAAGGGATTTAACTGAATCCTTGAATTTGTTGACTGCACCAGGAGGGTGGGGGTGTGGATTAGGTATTGCACAGTGAAGGTTTGTTAGTACATGAATTGTAGGGTGAGTCTATGCTGAAAAATCATTATTAGTCTACTGTCTACCAATAGAAAGATCTTGGCATGTTTTGCTTTTATTTGAACTGTAACTCTTGAATGTTAGAGAAATACCAGCATGCAATGCCTAATTTAGATTTTTACTCTAATATGTCTTAAACTGTAATCCCATTTGTTATAAATGTTGATTGGCCAGCTTCTGGGAGACTATCAGCCAACACATTTTGGTCATTAAATTATATCCGTGAAATACTATATTAGCAGTTCTGGCGTTTAATTTGATCTGTCAATGTTGATTGCTAAGCTGCGTCTGTCAATGTTGATTGCTAAGCAGCGTGGTGTTTAGCATGATTTGGCAGCATGTAGTAGTTTCATCTTTTTGTGAGATGGATAATAGAATTGTTGTTAACACTTTCTAATGCCATGGTGATTGAACTTTTCTTCTTCCCAATCCGTATAAATTAACTTATCCCCATTTGAAATCTGTTTGATGTGTTAGTTTCTCTCTGGGAAGAGCATTGAAGAAATTAAGAAGGATGCTGCAATAGAGAAAAGCAAGCAACCTGCTGAATTGCCAAAGGTTACATTACAGAAGAGCGATACGTTGTCAAGTTCACCCATATCGTCATCTATGTAAGCCTTATCTAGTTTCTAAATTTATCTCTCAAGTTCATCCATCATTATCTTCATAAGCATTTATTTATCGGAGCTTGGACACTAATGTTTAAATGTTAATGACGTGCATTATCTATGTAAGCCTTATCTAGTTTCTAAATTTATCTCTCAAGTTCATCCATCATTATCTTCATAAGCAGACTTTACTAGTTTCTAAATTTATCTCTCAAGTTCATCCATCATTATATTCATAAGCATTTATTTATAGGAGCTTGGACACTAATGTTTAAATGTTAATGGCGTGCATTAGTTCCTAGGGAAAAAATTATACCAAGCCTAGCAGGCTCTCACTGACAATTAACTAGGTTAGATGTAATGTGTACGACCCACAAACTATTGCTTCTATCTATTGGAAGAGAGAATGGAAGTCAATTAATCAACATAAGTTTCTGGTGTGTGAAAAAGGAAAGGTTTTTACACTTGCAGATTGTGTCTTGCGAATTTGTTTTCTCTCTTGTGATGTGCCATGACTATTTCATATTTTTGAACTGAAAACCAGGACTTCTGTTTATTGGAAGAGAGAGAATGGAGGTCAATTAATCAACATAAATTTCTGGTGTGTCAAAAAGGAAAGAAGTTTAAACTTGCAGATTGTGTCTTGCGATTTGTTTTCTCTCTTACTGATGTGCCATGGTTATTTTATATTTTTTTGAACTGAGAACCATGATTTTTATGGGATGTTTGCATATTTACTGCCTTATTTTTAGATCTCCTACGGCTTGCATATAGTTACCACCGAAGCTGTCTCAACGTTAAAATTATACTTACAGTTTTCATGCAGTTTCATTCAGCAGTTATTCTCTTCAGTTTGTATATTAGAAATAGAGAGTTTTTTTACATTATTAATACTATATGATAGTATCACAATGGTACCAGCGGATGAGGAGGCAGAATGGGGAGGGGACGTGGCAGTCGAAAGGGTATATGTTGATTTTTTCATTGTTAGACATCATGCTGCTGGTACCATAAGGAAACCAGTCACCGGTACTAGAAAATATTCATTATTAATCATGGGAAATCATAACAGTGCATGTTCTTCTGCTGCAACATTGGTTTGAAATGGCCGAAAGACAGAAAATTGCTATAAATCCAGATTTAGGCTGCAGACGCATGAGTGATCGTGGACTCTTTTGTGTTTCACCTTTGCAATGTTTGTGTATCATTAGATTCTTTTATTTGATTATTTCAAGTAAACGAGGTTAGGCTTCACTGAGGTACAAGATGACGGCCATTTTGTGCTCTCTTATATCTGAATTTTTTATTTTCATATTTTTTGTCCTAACAAAACTTTCGGTTCTCTTGATTTTGTTGTCCTGCATGTAGAGTCTCCCAGCTCCAGAGCAAAAATGTTGGTGCTCAGCACGAAATGCCTAAATTCCGAATTGAATATTCTCAGAGTATGCTTAGCTCAAATTTGACGAAACAGAATTTAGACAACGTGGATGAATTTAAATATGGATTTCCATCAAACGGCTTATCAACTGTCACGTGTAGATGGTGGGGAAACGCAACTGACAATTTGAATGGTAGTGATGGCAAAAAAACTGATAATAAGGATGCCAAAAAAGGCAATCAACAGCTGAATGATGGCTTGGCTCAAAAGGATGACAACAAAGATGCCAAGGATAGCGATCAACAAACAAAGCACTCGGCTGAAAAAAATGATAACGAAGAGGCTAAAGAAAGCAATCAACCATCAAAGGAAGAAGAGTTGGCTGAAAAAAATGACTGTGAAGATGCCAATGGAAGCAACCAACAAACAGAGGAGGATTTGACTCAAAAAACTGATAATGAATATGCCAAGGAAAGCGATCAACAACCAGAGGATGAGTTGGCTCAAAAAGGTGACGAGGAAGATGCTAACGGAAGCAACCAGCAACCAAAGGAGGAGTTGACAGATGAGGCTGCGAATTTATCACCAAAGGACGTGGAGATGTCTGAAAGCAAGACAAATGAGAGAGACTTGGATACTCAGTCGACACACTTGCTTTCAGCGTTGAGGAAGAAAGCTGCCAAAGAGGGAAAGCAAGCTCTGAAGCTTGGTGTTTACCGAGGACATGGTGTAAACAAGCTTGACGAGACAAAGAAAACGGTACTCCATCAAATATTCAAATCATCGTTGCCTAGTCAATGGAAAGATTTGTCCTTTTGAAACTTGAAGATGCACTGGATATCGAGCAGCAAGGTTTTGTTCAACTCTTGAACTTAGATACTGGCACGATCAATTGTATGTTCGCGTCATAGCGAATTTTAGAAGTTTGTAACGACTATCTCCTGGTTTCACATGATATTCGGTCATTGAGCTCCTCTAGCTCCTTTGACGACTGTTAGTTTATTTAAAATATGAGTCGATCACGCTTGTAAAAGAATAATGGAAGGGAATTTTACGTATTTGAGTCAAATTTAGGAAATAGTGCTGTGATTGTATACTCTAATTTCATCTATTCTCCACTGTTGATAGTTGACAAGAAAGAATCCTAACCTCAAATTCAAATTCCTAAAAGTCAATTTCACCACCTTTTAATGTTGATGGGAATTTAAATTTTAATTTCAATTATAGTAGTTGTCGAACGGTCACTAATGTTTTTAAGAGGAAATTGGAGGAAGTATTCATTTTTGAGTTTGTATTTGGAAAAATGACCAAATATTTTGACATTGAATAATATTATTCAGCACCACTGGTGCTTGGCACCATATCAATGTGGCATTAAATGATAAGTTGAAATAAGTGATTAATTTATTTATTAATTTAATTTCACTTATTATTTAATGTCACATTGAATGTCACCTAGACTGGTGTCAAGCACCACTGGTATTACATAGCATTATTCTTACATTTTACCCTCTTCCGATCTCAAATTTTAGATTTTTAGACAATTACCCTAGCATTTTCTTTTATTAACTAAGATTGTTTAATAAATGGACAGAAATCCCCTATTTTATATATGCCAAATTTCATAAATGTACCATTAGCTTTTAAGCCTGAGATCAAAATCTTGAACTTTAGATCGGAAGACATGTTCTTAATCGGTGCTCTAATAATCTCGACAACCTCTTGTCGGAATGCTACCATCACCTGAAGGAATAATCATCATCTGCCCGCTAAAGAAGGCAGTTTTGGAAAAGAAGCTTAAACATTCATTCATGGATGACACCTATTTATGCTACTTGAAATATAAGGATAAGCCTAACTACTAAAATATTCAAAAAAATCAAATATTTTTTCAGTCTCACCCATGGCATATCTAAGTCCCTTAAAATTGTTTCATAACAAAACCTACCCGAGACAGATTCAGGCTAACCGTATGACAGTGATGTGGAACTTTAATTCCCGCACACAATCATGCTTTGGAATTAAATTTACACAATGGTCCTGTCTAATATTCTTATCTCGAAGTATATCAATGCCATCACTCACGATCTTTACCAGTCGCGATGATCAAGATAAATCGCCTACTTTATTAAGTTAGAGTGATAGACAAATAAACCTTAATAGAATAAAGTGACAACCTTTATTCTGAGTTCATGACTAATATTGTTGGTTGAAATATTTAATGCATCTTCTATATTTTCAAATTACTCATTTAATATCTTCTCAAAGCAACCAATGACATTTTATTACCACTTTTAATTAACAAATTTACAAATAATAAACATCACATTTATTCGATAAATAAATAATTATTTATTTATAATTCAGTCAAACTACACTTTATTGGGCATAAATCCCAACAGCAAGTTGGTCGTTGGAAGAGACGCGAGACACGTGAAGAAGACCAGTTTGAACCTTTTCCCTAACAACGTGAAAATCTGAAGTTTCATGTGAGAATGAAATATTGAGTTTGCAGACACATGGGTGGCACCAATGTTATCGAAGTAAGTAACTGGTGCATGAGGTAGCGTAACTCCTATCTCGGACAGAAAAGTTCTATAGCTGTAGATGTAATAGACTTGTATTCCACTTCAGTGGAAGACTAAGCTATAGTGGGCTGTTTTTTCAACGACCAAGAAATGGGGTTGGAGCCAAAAAACACAATATAAGTCTCAGTGGATCGACAGTCATCTAGATTCCCACACAGTCAGCGTCAGAGAACACGTGAAGGGTGAAAGTAGACTCTTTTCGCAGCAAAATACTATGACTCGAAGTACCAAGAGGGTAACGAAGAAGCTGTTTAATAGAAGACCAGTGTGCAGTGGTAAAGGAGTGCATAAACTGTGATAGTTTATTGACTGAGAATGAGACATCAAGCCTAGTTAAAGATAAGTACCAAGACTCCCAAAAATAGAGAGAAACTCCGCAGGATAAGAAAGAGAATCCTTAGTAGTTTAGTGAAGGAACATTGGAAGGTGACAACTGGCTGGACACTGAATTGGCATTCGTAAGGTTTGTTCGGTCGAGAAGCTCAAGAATGTACTTACATTGAGATAAGAATAGACTAGTACGATGTTGAAAAACCTCAACACCTAAGAAATATGACAGTGACCTAAAATCTTTGATAGAAAATTTTTATGGCAGAGAAGAAATAAAAGTAGATAAAAAAAAAAAAAATTAAAGTTGTTCCCCGTAATAATAATATCATAGACATAAACCAACAAGAATAACACTGTAGAATATTGCGGAGGGGGAAAAAAGAGGAATCAGCTTTAGAATTGATGAAGCCATAATGAAAAAGAAAGCCCATTAGAGTTGTATACCAAGCACCTGATGCTTGTTTCAAACCATAAAGGGACTTTTTAAGATGACAAACATGATGCGGGAACTGAGTGTTAATAAGCCCAGGGGTTACAACATAAAGACATCTTCCGCCAAGTCACCATGCAAGAAGGCGTTGTTAACATTTAACTAATGAAAAAACCAATTATTTGTTACTGCTAACGTGAGAATTAGCCGAATAGTGGTTGGCTTGATAAATGGACTGAAAGTGTTAGAATAATCCAGGCATGGCCGTTGGTAGAAGCCTTTAGCTACCAATCGAGCCTTGTATTTGTCAATCGAACCATCAACTTTCTGTTTTATTCGGTAAACCCATTTGCTTCCAATAATGTCTTGGCTAGGTAAAGTTGGGAACTTTCAGGAGGGAACTTTGATGTATCAAGTGAAGTGGAGACTGTAGAAGAAGGCTGTGTGGGTTAGTGGAGAATGAGGGATGATCGACTACTGAAGATGAGACAATTGTAGGCTCCTCTAGCTGAGAAGAAGTAGTGGGCGAGGGAGACGAACAAGTAGCCAATAAAGAAAAAGGTAAAGAGAGCTGATGCGGGTGAAATGAGGCCTGAAGCAGTGACTGTGGAGTCGGAGGAGGATGGGACAGATTGGAGAGGTGCACTGGGAAGAGTGTTGGTATGTTGAGAGCTATATAATACTGAGATAGCATTTGGGCTAGAGTTTGAATGTGAGAGGAGGTGACCTTGGGACTTATGATGGCATATGGATAACGGAGTGCCATGTGAAACTTGGTTGGCCAAAGTGGGAGTAATTGCATAGAATCTTCAACAGCATGTAAATCAATATTGCCTTGATGCACGGAAGTTATAGGAGATAAGGGGAGTGGGATCGAAAAAAGAGAAGAATTGGAAGTAGGAAGAGACTTTTAAGTGAGGTTGTTCGAGCGGGGGAGATTAGAAGTAGCATGATCTAAACAAAAATAAGCATTTTGTAAGCTAGAATATCCTAAAAAACAGAGGCTTTAGACTTGAACTGGAGTTTGTGTTGTGTATACGGTTTGAGCCTAGGATAACATAAACAATCAAAAACACGTCACTTTGTGAACTTAGGTTTTTCATGAAATAATTTTTCAAAGGACATTTGATAATCTAAGTTAACCTTTGGCATACGGTTGATGAGATAGAGGGCAGAAGAAAATGCATAGGGCCAATATTTAAGCGGAACACCCGAATGATGTAATAGACTCCTACTTGTTTCAACAATATACGTATGTCGTCTTCCAGAGTAACCATTATGTTCAGGTATATGAGGAAGGGTGGTAAAGTGAGCGATACCATTTTGAGCTAAAAAGAGAGTAAAAACAATATATTCGCCGCCATTATCATTGTAAAGGTTGACAAGTTTTGTTTGGAAAGTATCTTCCACAAGTTCTTTAAAGCGAACGAAAATGGTAGAGTCGTCATATTTTTTCTTTAAGGGATAAGGCCAAACATATTTTGTAAATGATCAACAAATATAATGTAATATTTGTGACCATCAATTGATTGTAACAGCAAGGTCCAAACATCAGAATAAAGTAACTGCAAAGATCTGTTGCTCCGTAGTGTAGAATTGTAGCAGACGATATAGCCAATTGTTTGTTAGACACTAAGTGAGACAAAAATTTTAATAAAAGACGTCCTATTGACGTCACATTTTTTTGCTGTATGCCCCTGTTGACGACACAACTGACAGTAACCACGATAAGGGCCTGGTGTTGGAGGGTTATTATGTTGTGAAGAATGACGATTAGAGTAATGTTTGTTGTGGGATAAAGAAGGATTCGAGGATTGAAGAGAATTAGAAGATGACTTGGAAATGGAATTTACTGTAATGGGACCAATGTGTTTAAGGAGCCGGGGGATGAAGTGGAGTTTTGGAGTTGGCTTTCATGAGTTATAAGCTTGTCAGGTAATTCATCAAAGGTCATGGTGGTTTCACGTGCTCGAACCACATCACAAAGACCACTATACTTTGATCCAAGTCCTCTGAGAATGTTACTCTAACGTTTAAATTTATCAACTTGAAATTAATAAGTTCTTAAATGACTTTATAATTGATTACCTGACCACACAATGTAAAAGTGAGTTAGAAATAACAACCCAAAAAAATAAAAATATGAAATTCTATCGATTAAATTTTGTGTTAGAGACATCCTCTGAAATCTAACAAATTTTATTAGAAATCCACAAAAATCCGTGTAATAGAATCCAGGAGAATCTCTATGGAATTCTGTTAAAATCCATTAATTAGTTCATAAGGAATCCATACAACCCAAAAAATCCATCGAACTCTATATTGAAGACACTCCTAAAACAATTAAGGAATTATACACCACATACATATATGGTGCCCTGCCCTCTCTTTCTTCTCCAATATCACCAAGCAGCACAACGAAAAGCAACAATCTTGAAGGAAACTCCACAAATAACTTCATCGAATGTTATTATTTTCCCTTTACTATTTTATTATCAGATTTTCTCTTTGAACAACTAAAAAAATAAAAAAGAAAGAAGTACAATATATACACCTGGCAAATAAAATTGATATCCCGCCAGACGTCTGACAGGATTATCCCGTCATATGTACACATGGACAAGTGATAATTGGACAACTCACATGTGAGTTATCTTATGTGGATTGTCTCACATATGAATTGTCTAATTATCATCCGCTTAGTATGCGTCTGGCGGGATATTCCTGCTAGACTGATGCAAAATCACCGCGTTCATAAACACATATCAGAAAGTTGACGCTTGAAAATGTATCTAACTAAAATTTCCAACTCTATGAACCAGTCCTGCAAGGAAGGAAACTAAAATTAGGCAAAAACAATTTTTGCAACGTTGAAAAGCTAAATGACTAGAAAGAGGAGATGAATTGGAATCCCTCAATCTGAACATATGGTATATAACTGAAGAAATCAATTAAATATGAAGGAATGCACGATAGATTAATTTTAATTTAGTACCAACTTCATTGATACCAAAATTCCCGTTTGAATTTTACATTAGGGTTGTCTGATAATTTTTGTGGTGTGTAGTAAGAGAGGGAAAGGGAAAAAAAAAGGTTTACAACGTAGTGAATTTTTATGTCATTTGATTAATATATATTATTTAATAATTAAATAAAATGTGGTATGATAATAAAAATTTGTGGTGGTAATGTAATTACCTTTATTATTATTACTTTTTTTTTTTTTTTGGAAAGGGACAGTACTATTTTATTCTAATAATAATAATACACTTTCAAAATAATAATTATAAACTTTCCCTTCAAATTTCCTGTTATATTTCGTGGCCAAACCCTTTCGTTTTTTCCGTTTTAAGTCTAACGTGCTCAAAAAGAAAAGTAAAAATCAAATAACGGCTATTTTTATTATTCTCTTCCTTGTATATTCCATTGTTGGAGGTAATTTTGACCTGTACTCATCATCATCCTGCGCCAAAAATCATCCCGCCTTTCTCAAAGTTTCGCCAATAATAATCTGCCATTGTCGATTGATCAATCTCTGCATTCTTACCCAGATATGTCTAATTGCGACACGTTTATTCCGCAACCTTCAATTCAAATTGAGAGCGGAAAAAAGAAGACAAGAACAAGTTCTGGAAGGAAGAAAATCGAAATCAAGAAAATCAACAAACAATCTACAAAAATGGTGACTTTCTCCAAGAGACGCAAGGGCCTATTCAACAAGGCTCAACAACTTCAATCTAAGACTGGTGCTTCCGTTGCCCTACTGGTTTTTTCACCCGCATCCCGCCCCTTCATCCACGGGGATCTCTCGTTGATCGATGCCATTGGTGGCGGTTGTCGGGGCGCTGTGAATACCCTGTACAGCGGCTGTGATCCTGGCTGTTCTTCTGGTGGTACAAATGGAAACGACAGTTTGGTGGAATGGATGGAGAACATGGATGTGGAAGGGTGCTGGGATTTGAATGAATTGGAGTTCTTGAGTGAAGAGTTGGAGGATCTTAGAGAAGATATCACTAAAAGGAAAAATTTTGAGTCTTTTCTCTCTGTTTCCGGCTGATCTTTTCGTGGTTAGATGAGAACTTGATTTGCTGATCATCTTAGGGTTTGATCGTTAGGTGTCTCGAGCAGGGCGAGCATAGGTTTATGGATTAGAATAGGAATTTTTTGGTATGGATCAATTTGAAGTCAACTTTTGGTTGGTTTTCAAAGATCAGATACTTCTGATTAGTAATCTTAAATGTAGTTTATAACTGTTTTGTCAACTATAATAAAAAATTTATTGTCAACTGTAAGGAGTTTGATTTTGTTTTCTTTCTGGACTTTCTCTTCATTCTCTTGGAATTTTTTTCCTCTTCATTGTTTATTCTGTTTTGTGCTTCTTCTTATGGGTGACGGTGTTGGCTGTTGATAGATATTAATGGTTTGTTGCAAAAATATCTACTGGTTTTGACAATTTTCCAAATGTTGGCACATGTTTCTTGTTCTGATAATTTACTTTGGTAGTCAGTCAGAGGAGATTGTTTGGTTGATTGCCGTCTATATGGGTTAGACAATTCGAAAAATTTATCCATTGTCATCGAAGACAATTACGTTCGCCTTTATCCAGTCAAAGCTTGATTCTTAGTTATTCCATGGATTCTTCATGACCATCGTACTTATTCTTCTTTTTAACATCAACAATGGCCCTTTTTGTGTTTGCTAGAAAATGCTTGATGCTTGACATCCACTAGTAATAGTATAATAGGAAGTTTTTTGAACCTGAGAAAGATCTAAAAAAATGTTTTTTTTTTTTTTTTTTTTGTGGGGGGCCCAATCTGTTTTCTGTCTAGTTCTGGTATTAGACTTTCATTTTCAGGAGTCAAGCAGATTTATCACCGATCGTAAGGGAGGTTTTCTCCCCTATGGGTCCAGAAAGTACACATATACGTGTGTCAGTTTGTCCCCTCTCCTTTTCTTCATCTTCTCGGTTCTATTCTTCTTCACGATAATCTCCTTATCCTCTACTGGAAGGATAATGGGGGTTTCCTTTATTGGAAGGAAGCTCGGGAAAAGTCTTCTGGTTTTGGTTTCTCTGAGTTATGATTCTTGATTGAAGGGGAACCCCAAATACCACTATGCCAGCTCAGATGAAAATGTGGTGTAAAATCATGCCAGTCTTTCAAGACCTCCAGATTTTAACAGAGATTGTTTTTTCATGATCCACCGGAAAAGAATTCATTTGCAGATGAACCATGATGTGTAATCAAGACTGTTATATCATCCACCACTGCATAATATATAACTAACAAAACAAGCAAGAATCTGTTTCTTTTTCCATTAATATGTATTTAATTGTTTAACCTGAACAATAGAATTTTGGCTATACGAATGTGTATAGATATCTAATATCTTGTGTTGTACACTAATGAAAGTCGAGATTTTTCTTTTCCTTTTTGTTTTTAATCTTTTTTCCTTTGAATGTAGAGAAGAAATTTTTGATATTTTCAGAATAATCAGAGTCATTATTTCAAGCTCAGGGAAGATCGAGAATGTATTGCCCCATAAGAGTGAGGGTTTCAGAACTTCATCAGAATAATTGAGCTCTAAAACATGATAATGATAGACTTTAGGGTCTATATCGAAAAATATGAAAATTTGCCCATATGAAAGCTGTAGCAGCCTCGTAAATGTTAAAACTATCAACAAATTGAAAGAGATTCAAAGAGAGTCAATTCTATCATCACTAAATGTCTAGAGGTTCCATGTAGTGTGCTGTGATTGACTACATATGGGTTGTCTATTCACAGCTTGCCAAGTGTAATGTCACTAAATATCAGGTGTGTGAATAGAATTAGAGTTACTGATTTTCTAATAGTATTATCGCATTACCCCTCCTTTAGCGAATTTTTGTCATTATCTTCTTTTCTTTGTCAGTCTAGTTGTAACTGGTTTTTCTATAGAGTCCATTAGACACGATATTATAGTATCCATCTCTCAATATGTCTAATGAGATCCTACCACATAATAATCTATTAAACACCATAGATGTAGTCCAATAGACTCCATAGAATATGTGTAGTCAAAACGCTCTTTTTTCTTTTCTTTTTTTTTTTTTTTTTTTTTTTGTCTCTCTCTTTGGAAGGTTGTGATGGACTTGTGACAATTAATAATCAGAAATCACACTTTATTTAGCTTTATTTTTTAAATTTTTATTGTCAGCGAATGCCACAATGGAAAGAAGGCCTTGAGCTCATTGTCGGATTCCCTTAACAATCTCTTTCTTTTGTCCTCGACGTAAAGGGTTTCACTGAAGGGGTTTGCTTCTTGCATTTGTGCATTTCTCTACTCTAGTGTCTTCTAAAGAGCACAGAAATCCTCACAAGGCCCAAGTAACTGCTAGCGTAGATCCTCAAGAGTCGAGGCTACTTCCAATTCTTCCTGAAGAACTCGTATTTGACATAATTTCAGGACTGCCTGTGAAATCTCTTGCCAGATTCAAGTGCGTACATAAATCGTGGCTTTCTTTAATCTCTACTCCTGAATTTGCTAAAGCCCATCCCAGGATTTCATCGGAGATGAACAATGGTGAACCCAACGGCCTTGCTTTTGGCCGCTGCACAGAAGCCCTCCGTTCTTGTCATCTCGATTGCTTTGTGCATGAAATCAAGTCTGTAAGTGCTGAAGAGATATTCGGTGATACAGTGACTAATTCTTTAAGCATGATTGGTTCTATTAATGGATTAATTTGTTTATCTCTGCGACCAAATGAAATTTTCCTGTGGAACCCATCAATCAGGAAATCCAAGGCATTGCCACCATCTGGTTTTCTTTAGGGAGATCATGCTTTTTTTTCAACTTATGGGTTCGGTTATGACGAGTTAAATGATGATTATAAAGTTGTGGAGACCTTTGGTTGTTTCAGTGGTTACCAGTACGTAGCCCAGGTGAAGATTTATAGTTTAAGAACCAATTCTTGGAGATCAATTGAGAGATGGCCTAGCACTTTCATCTCTGGCAGCTCTTGTCTGTTTTTCAAGGGTGCTTTTCGTTGGCCAGGTCGCTCCCAGCGTCCTTGGCATATGACTACACTGAATTTGGCAACAGAAACATATGGTGAAGTACCGTTGCCCAAACATGATCCTATTTCTCTTATTGATATGTCATTAGGAGTACTTAAAAGATGCCTTTGTTTATTTTGTAAGTATGAGACATGCTTGGATGTATGGATGATGGTTCAAGACGGTGTTGCAGAGTCTTGGACTAGACGAGCTCATATTAAGGGGGTTGAGAATTGTGACACACCATTGCCGTTACATATGTTAGAATGTGGTATCATTGTTATGAACTATGGCTCAATTGTGAAGCTATACAACTCAAACGATAGCCACTCCAATTCCGAGGATAATTCTCCTCCTGATTTTGAGTCTTATCTTGACGCAATTGCTTACATGGAAAGCCTAGTTTGGTCCTGCTCTAACCTTGAAGGAAACCAACAACATGAGCAATCAAGAACAGAGGTACATTAAATTATCATACTTTTGAGAGTTCTTTTTTTATGCTTCTCCAGATTA
This sequence comes from Nyctanthes arbor-tristis, assembly GCA_963692815.1. Classification (NCBI taxonomy): domain Eukaryota; kingdom Viridiplantae; phylum Streptophyta; class Magnoliopsida; order Lamiales; family Oleaceae; genus Nyctanthes; species Nyctanthes arbor-tristis. Next base: position 5,907 of record CAVNYN010288763.1, on the reverse strand, counting down.
AATACTCTGTTTTCTTTAACTGTATGAATTCTCCTATTATGTGTTTGTTCTATTCAATTATAGTCCATGAGGCATTAATTCTCTGTTTAATTGGTTCATATGGATCTGTAGTGGGCCTCTTTTCATTGTATAATGACTGCATGAGTTATTACAGTAACATTATTGTTAGTGAGTTCTTTCTGAACAATTTTTCTGTGGTTAGGACAACATTGTTACATCTCATTACACCATTAGCTTTCTTTTCTGTCTCCAATCACTTTAGCAGTATTAACTTTTTTTAGGAACTATGGAGCAGAATAAGAACTTCCATTATGGTGAACATTTGTATTTAGATTTTCGAACAATTGGCAGACATACAAAACCTAAGTACTGTTCTCAACTTCTTTGCATATATATCAACAGTTTTGATTCTCTGCGTATAGAAATTATGAGGAACATCTTGATTACATTCTTATCTAAAGAAAAAGTTAGAGATAAGAAGAGGAATTCTGAGCCTAAAAGAACTGATTCATCATCTCCATAGATTTCCTATGCAGGCAGAGCCAATACACGAGTTACTTCTCCACAAATCATTGTCTCCCTTTTATCTCAAATTGCCTTTGTTTTGTTTTTAATCACCCTTCCCCAAATTTTTGTACCCTTTTATGACAAACGATCTTAATACATCTCTTATTTGTACAATCTTGTATATCCCTAAAGAAATTGGTAAAATTGAAGAATGTTAGGGAATAGAAGGATTTTGTATAGAGATATTACGCAGAGAAATATCTGAAGACAATTGATTTTGTCGAGAAAAATGAACATTTCAAATTTGGGTTAAAAAAAAAAAAAAAAAACTTGCCTAACAAGAAACTTGCTAAGGTGTATGAAGGGCTTTAGCCATATAAAGATTTTGTTCAGTTGCTGCAAGTCGACATTTCACGTGACACCTACGCTGCTGGTTTGTAGATGGATTTATAGTGGTCCACTGCACACTTAAGTCTAAATGATTAGTCTTGTATTAGAACAATCTTAAGTTAATAAAATTTGCCCCAAACTAAAATAAAAGTAATCATTTCAGAATAATGTATAGGATGTGCTTGCTCATTGGTAAAAAAACTAAGCTTAAGTGGTTTTGGTTTCAAATCCCAACTGTTGCCTATTTCATAATTTTGAGAGATTTTTGCAATTAGTGCCTAGTCTCCATTGTCTTCATCAAATTCGTCCTCATCTTTTAAAAATCATTTTTTCTCTATTTTTAAGTTCACCATCATTAGATATATCGACACTAATCACATAAGACACATGTCAATTTTGTCACTCTTTTTGTTTTTTTGTTTTTTTTGTCTAATTAGAATTATTCTAATCATATGTGTGTGTGTGTGCGCGCGCGTGCGTGCAAAATACGCCGGATCAATTAATGCACGTAGGACGTGGACCTAACATTCGAATTTTCAACCATGACAAGGGAAAAGATTAAACATGTCAAGATAGCCAACAAGAGTAGAAGAAACAATGTCCTAAGAAATAAGACACAGGGTTTTGCTCAAGAAAGCATATGAGCTTTTCTGTCTTGTCTGATTCAGATATGGGTATAGCATACACCAGAACGAAACAATGCCGCTTTATATCCATTCTTCAAATGACTTTGAAGGATGGCTTAACAGGTTTTCCTATTTTCCAGATATGTAAAGAGATAGCAATATGGTTTCGTATGAAAATTTCCTAGCAAAAATAGTTAAAGAAGATTGAAAAATTGGGAAAGGATCGAAGATAACAATTTTAGAGTATGAAACTTTGTTGAGTGAAGGTAAAAACGTTGTTGAATTTGACTTGAGTCAAATGAAATCGTTTCACTCGATTGCAATAGACAAGTTGAAAGAGATCGAGAAGATGAAGAAGAATTAGATGCAGGACCTCATTAGAAATATTGATTTTTCAAGGAGCAAGACCGGCCGAATGCACAAATTCGACTCCTCCTCTTTCTTTCGAAAGTCAAAGTTGGTAAAGAAAATCATATGATTTACATCTTCTTTTCATGCATTTTATTATTATCTTATCGACAAATTCAATAATTTTACAACTTGTGTTCTTCCATTAATCAACCAAATCTTCTTTTCTTCCAAACGCTAGCTGTAATATCCATTTATCTTCAACAAAAATGATAGTGACTGACAAATACTTGGAGAGAATTAAAAAAAAAATGTCTCCATTGAATATGAGATAGAAAAATTGCGAAGAATCTATCTATAATAAATATAGAAAAGGAGCATTGATTCGGAAATCTTTTTCCCGCCCATGGGAGATTCCAAAATCTCATAATTTTTTTCCTTTTTTTCAAAATTATTTTGGGCATTTTTTGAAGAATATCTACCTAATTTTTTTTTAATATGAATAACTACCTACTTTTTATAACTATCCAAGTTCATTTTCTATTCTTATTGTGTATCTTGAATTTTTTTTTATTATTTTTCTTTCTTGTTTATCAAAATTTTTTTTTTGACGACAATTTTCTTTTCTTTTTTTTATATAACTATCCACTTTATACAACCACTCACATTCTCATATAATTTGCACATGTTTTCTTATATTTTAACCGTCTATATTTTAATTTTTATTGTGTATCTCATTTTTTTATTATTTTTCTTTGTTTGAATCTAAAAAATGCTTTTTGGTTACAATTCTTCTCTCTCTCTTATTTATTTATTTGTTTATTTATTTCTGCGTAAAACTCCCCACTTTTTATAACTACCCAAATTCTCAAATAAACTACACCTGTTTTCTTTATATTTTTGCATAACTGTTCCAACAACTAAAAATGTGTATGCAGAACGTTACACTTCCATTCTGCGTTTTCTTTTCCTACCATGCATTTTTATCTATATATATATATATATATATATACATATGTGAACTATTATTTTGAAATTTAATTTTGGAAATTTATCGTCTATTTAAAAATTCCAAAATCCCTTTTTTCTGTAACATTTTTTCGTTTACAAGTGGTACTCACTTTCTGGATTAGCTATACACCTTTTCTAGAGCAATTCTGATAAATTTTAGATCTAATTTCAAATCAGTTTCCGCACCTCTTTTGGAGTTATTTACACGTTTAGTTTTTGCAACCTTCTTCTATGACTTATCAGGTTTCAAGTCCCCTTCTCCAAATAGAAATGATCGATTTGTAAATACGATGCTTGCAAATTGAAGATTTACCAACTTTTTTTTCTACAATTTTTTTATTTTTTTTAAATTTTTTATGTAGTAATGAGCATTGCATACACATAATTGGAGAACTATTTATTTCCATATTTTTTAAATTTTTCACTGGCTTTTCTATAGTTATTTTCATTTTTTATGAAAAAGTTCTCAACATTCACAACAAACTAATTTTTAACTACCCACTTTTTTTTTTTAATTTTTGATCTCACATAATTATTTAGCTCCCACAACTATTTTTGTATAATAATAACTACATGCATTGCTAAATTGCATAACTATCACAACTTCATAAGTATTTAAATTAACTTTTTGAGTGTCAAAACTATTTTTATCATCAAAGAAGTTGATAGGGCAACATTACTTAACAGCATAATTCAAATTGCCCAATGGGAACAATATGTTGACATAAGCATAAAAAAAATACAATAATAGTTTAGGTTATACCACCAAGCTTTATATATTACTTTTTTTGTTTTCCTTTTTAGAACCACCAAGCTCCACTGTGAAAGCTCCAAGTTTTTTATCAAGATGGGATCAAGAGACAATTACGGAATGATATGTGCTTGAGTCGTTTGCTTTTCCTAAAGTTTTCTTGGCCGGAATCTCTCTAATGTTGCAAAATGATACAATTTTTTTACACATTATTTTTTATTTTATTATTATTTTTTTGTAATAAATTTGTATCTCACGATAGACTTAGGAATAAGAATCGATACAATATCTTTTGGATTGAGCACGATCTATACTTTTGTGTTTACGGTAAGCTTGAATCAACATAGAGAGTGGTTGTTTTTTGTCTGACACTGTAGTTGAGTAGAGTGGTGGAAATGGATAGAAAATTTTCCTTTTATAAGAAAACAGATATCTTTTTACGTAATAAATAATAACTAGTTCACTTTGTTAAAATAGAAATTTAACACGATTAATATAAAACAGTTAATATAAAAATGTAGCGAATTCAGTATAAACTCTACAAGAAATAACATAGCGAAAATATGACTCACTTAAAATATATAAATTTTCTATACATTATTAACATACTTAATCAATTAAAATTATTACATAATCATGATATAGCTATATCTGATTATTGAAATGATTTATTGCCCTATCATTATTTATTTAATCCTTTATTGTTTCCTGTGCATCGCACGGGAGAGAGATTAGTTAAAAGTAGAAATGTTGCAGCGGGACTATATAATGAATGAGCTTATTCATTTATTAACGGTATACATGTGAAGAGGTTGATATGATCAATTGAACTTGTGTTCAAGTAGTTGGTTAAAAGTCGAAAAAAATTATAAAGAAGAAAGAACTTAACGAACAACTGCAGTTGTCGAACAACATGTGCATTTTTCTCTTCATTGCGTGGTCGGAGATACATATGGGAGAAAAAATGTGTTAAATTTTGGCGGTCAATAATTAATCCAAAATAACATAAGATACTTCAAATTTTTTTTTGGTATGTAAAAATGGGAATGGGGAGGGTGGGGATTCGAACCCGGGTAATCCCCTCTTCCGATCTGGTTAAACTCTTAACCACGTGGGCTAATCCCTTAATCCCTAGAAGAAATTCCTATTTTAATTAAGAGCATTAGCGACAAAGGTCATTAATTATAATATAAAAGCCAGAAAAAATGAATAATGTTTGACCATCTTGGGCTTGAAGCCTGTAGCCCATGTAATTGAACCTAGTCCCTTGGGCCAACCGTTAAGGACTGCATAGGCCCCCTCGACCTAGGAAGATCGGAATTTTTCCCCTTTTCAAGGAGGAGAAAATAGGGAAATAAGGTGTTTATCAACTGTTCCCCCAAAAATCAGGTTCCAATGAGTAATTTTGGAAAAATCAAGCCCACCCCCATTGTATTTACCCCACGTTTCTCTCCCTATGTCTCTAGCATATCTCTTTCATCGCAATTTTACTACCGCTGTCACCACTCTACCGCAGCCGTCACTCTTCTGTGACATCATCAGTGGCATCTTTTTCTCTGACCACCATCGCCATTCACCATCATTTTTGCCATTTGAAATTTGAGTTTGGAATCCAAACAGCTGTTGTCGCCTTTTTGTGAAATTTGAATATGACTCGTCATTTTCATGCTGATCTGGATTGGAATACTCCCAATCATCGCCATTGTACAGCCGTCGTCGCCCTTCTATGACATCACCAGTGTTATCCTCATCTTCTCCGGCTGCCATTGTCGATCACGTCTGAAATAGAGATTTGAAATTTACGTCTGAAATCGCTCTGTAATTCGCAATTTAGAGGCTGATTTATTTTGTTCATCTGATTTAGTGGATGGTGGGTGGCCTAGGGTGTGAGGTCGCGGTGGTCACGATGATGTGTTTTTGATGACTCGGCGTGGTGGTGACTCGGGGTGTGAGGTCACGGTGGTGGTTGTGGTGATTGTGTTATTGTGACTAAGTTGTTCCGTCGAATTGTTACATTATTGTAAATCGGTGTTTTGGCGTGTTGTTTTTGTTGATTTTCTGAGTTGTTTTTATTGTGACTGATGTTTTGGAGTTGTGTTTGATTTGACGCGATGTTTCTTCGAATTGTTTTTATTGTGACGCGGTGTTTTAGCGAGTTGTTTTTTCTATGACTCGGTGTTTCAACGAGTTTTTTTAATGTGACTCGGTGTTTTGACGAGTTGTGATTGTTGTGTTATAGTTGTGATATCACAATGTAAAAACACCTAAAACATC
>CAVNYN010288761.1:0-31192 GCA_963692815.1 Nyctanthes arbor-tristis | reverse complement strand
CAACTATTCATAACATTAGCAGCTTGAGCAACAGTAAATCCCCATACACCTGTTAGATATGTTTGCAGGTCCCATGTTATGTACTTGGCCAATTTGTCAGTCAACTCCAAACTTGTACGGATTAAGAGGAATAGTTCAAACACTTAAAATTATTCTCTTTTTTTCTAAAAATTGATCATTTCAATAGTACCTTGTATTCTGCCCTGATGAAGAAGATCCATTTCCCACATCAATTTAATTAATATTACTTCATGTACTTTAAAACTGCATGCAAAATTTAAAACCCACAAAATATGTCATGGCATCCTAGCGCTTGAGAATCAAGTAATAGTAAATTAAAGCTAGAAGCAAATAGGATTCTCACTTCTGTACTAAGTTTCTACTTTTATTTATTTATTAAAGAATCAACTAAAATTCTATTTCAGAATGTAAACACTTAGGTTCTCCAATTAATCACCAGAATGTCTAAAAGTTGAAAGCATTATGATTGAATCTTTCATGATCGGATTAAGCGCATGCCATTCTCTATTCAGTGAAAATGTCAAGGATGAGAGAAATTGGACTTGAACGTTCTCATCGGGATTAAAGTGAAAATGACATGAAAGAACAAGGACTAATGGCACAAAGTCATCCATCTGCTTAGAGATGTTAACTTGCAAGTTGGGAATGAGATGAGATAATGGACCATTTTATCTTGGCATGCAATTTATGCTCAACAAAAGTGATGAATGTTACATTCATTTAGATAAACATTTGGGGAAGAGATAACTGATGAAAATTTCTATTTGAATTTGGCTACGGTGTTGATGTAGCATTTGAAAGTCCTTTTCCGAATAGAAGAATGTATTTTAAAAGAGGAACCAAAAAAAAAAAAAAAAGGAGCTCAAGAGTCATTGGACAGTTGCAAATTATGTAAAGAATATCTTTCATTTTAATAGAAGATCAACTCTACAAAGAATTAAACACCAATGAAAAGAATAAGGGAAAGCCTCATCATCCCGAGTATAAAAGATGCCTGATAATAAAACGAGGGCTCTTTGGAGAGAGCTAATCTCTATGCATAAGTTATATATTGCTATGTATACAAACTAATGTGTTTTCTTTACAATATATAAGTGTAGTAAAAGATTTAAAGAATTATTATGGAAAAATCGGAAGAAATTTCCGCGGATGACCCTCGGATCAAAATGTTGAAATGCATCTTCTGTGAGTTGGGACTTTCTGCTTTTTCTGCTTTAAATCTTCTTTCCAGACTTTGGCAATATCCTGTGATATTTTAGTAGCATCAGCTGATGCACCAGAGAGTCCTTTTCTGGTGAATCCAGCAGCATAGAGTCCAGACTTTCCTTTCCAGCCATTAGGAAATGGTGTTTTTGGGAATCCATTCTTGGAGAAGAATTCAGTTTCCTGTACAAATTAAGAAGAACATCGGGCCTCTATTCAATGAAATAGTTTATTACAATTTTTTTAGTCCAATTGCAATTAAACATTTTCTCACCTTTAGCCAGTAAGGAACATTGCTGCGATATCCGGTAGCCAAAACTACGGCATCAATATCGAGCTGCTCGCCATTGACAAGCTCAACCATGCCACATGAGAACCTCTGGATTCCAGGGACTATTTTGATTTCTCTGGATCTGATCTTTTCAAGGGCACCAACGTCTAGAACAGGGGTTTTTCCTTGAGTGTTCTTCAACTCCAATGGACCAACTGATGGCCTTTTAAGGCCGTATTTCTCAATGTTTCCAAGAATTAACCATGTGAAGAACAGCAAAATCTTGTCAACCAGCCATAATGGTAGCCACTTGAGCAGAACCATTGCCAGCTCAAAGCTAGATTTACGAAATATTTCCCGTGGCAAAATATGAATCGAGCTGCGAACAACCATTGAAGGCTTGGCATCATGGTTGCAGAGATCAACTGAAACTTCCATGCCAGAATTTCCACATCCCACAACAAGAACATTCTTCCCTCTGTAGGTTTCGCCGGATTTATACTCACAAGCGTGTATAACTTTGCCCCCAAAGTTCTCCAAGCCTTCAATTTTGGGCATAATGGGCTGTGCATTTTCCCCTGTGGCCACCACCAGCCACTGACAAATGTACTCAACCTCAGGCCTGGTGACTCCGCTGGTAGAAACGGTTTTAAGTCTCCACAAGCGGCAAGCCTTGTCGTACCTAGCAGACTCTACACATTCATTGAATTGTGGGTTGATGTTAAAGTGCCTAGCATATGACTCCAGGTAGTCTATGAACTGTTTCTTGGTGGGGTACTCAGGGTAGTGTTCAGGAAATGGAAATCTGGGGAGTTGACAGAATTGTTTAGGAAGATGAAGTTTAAGGCGATCATAAGTGTGTTTTTGCCATAAAGATGCAATGCAATCAGCTCGGTCCAGTAGGACGTAAGGTACACCTTGTTCTTTTAGGCCAGCAGCCACGGCCAGGCCAGACGGACCAGCCCCAACTATGACAGGACCATTCACCCAAACACACCTGGGTGCCAAGAAATCTTGATTCAAAGATGAAAAGCTAAACATTTTTCCTCAAAAGAAGTCGAATTGAATGTGGTGGTATTAGAGAGAATTTAGATAATTGGTTGAAAAAGAAGTTGGAGAAATGTGTTAAGAGAAGAGAGTTGAAATTGTTTGGCAAAGGAGAAGGGGAGTGAAGGGGCTTAAATAGAAGAGATGCCATGAATTAAGAGAGCACCATGTGGAGAAGGTGTGGCAGTTAATGAGTTGCAAACTGAAAATTCTCAAATCGTAAGCCAAAGTCTGCTTTGTATTATTTTAAGATCTCTGTTATCACTAATTACTTAATTAAGTCTGACTTAACTATAATTGATTAATTAAAACTTGAAGTGGGGTTTCACTGATTTTTTAGGTTACTTTTCTATTATCTAGCTTTCAGAATAATTATGATCATAGTTTTGTTTAAAAGAAAAGAATCAAGAAAGCATTACTACAAAAAAGATTCAGCAAAAAATGAACAATATTTGAGAGCTGGTTTGGTTGTAACTCAATCATTACCCACTATTAAAAATTGGTATCACTTCTTAGAGTTTGATGGCCCGAATTTCTATTTTGACTCGATTCCAAAGCTCGCGGTCTGATAAATTTGAAGAAAAAAAGGGGGGTGGCCGAATGGACTCACTCTGATAGAATTAGATTTAATTTTTCTACATGCATCTGTATATATTACATAGTAGGCTTCAATATACTTTGCAAGATTATAGGAAAAGCTTCTCTTATGACAGTCTTTGATTATAGCGGTTTTTTATTCTAACCTCTACCCGTGATTTTTCCCCATGTTCTAGTGTTTTCCGTAAACAAAATTTGTGTGCTCTTTACAAGTTTTGTTACAAGTAATTTCATTTCATATTATTACAATTGCAATTATTTACTATATATGGTCTACAAAATTTATCAATGAGAATAAACTTGAGAACTTGATAGTAACTAGTTCAATGAAGCAAGATTGTGAAAATTTCAAATTTTTACACCTGGTAAAATTAATTATGAGAAGCAGTGAAACCTTGTAAAGCCACTGAAACATATTTAGAGACACATAATGGATTACTAATGACATTCAAGTTAGTAATGGATACACTTGCTGATAATAATTGTGGAATGACTCATCAAAGTTGTGCTTACTCTTCTCTACTAAATGTTACACTTGTTTAAAAAAAGTTACTATATAAAAAGACACGTGACTTATGTGATTATCATTGATTTAAAAATAATGTAATAAGTTGAAAAACAAGATATGTTAACCTCTTTTTTTTTTTTGGCTTTTACAAATAGCACAACTCTTCTCTAATTATTTCTCCGTCCCACGTATGGAATGTAACAGTTTTTCATCTGTAGACTGTAGCTAGTGTATGTTTGGACGATGCATTTGGAATGGAGGGGATATTATTTTTCTACATCATGGATGAGGTTGAATTTGGCATGATAGAAGAAAGTGACATACTTTTAAATGTCTTTTCAAACACAATATTTAAAGTTTGAAAAGCATTTATGAAGCAATGGCAGTACAGTACTCGCTTTCTATTGAAATGATGATTTATCTGACGTGTTTAGATGCATGTCATTCAAACGTTTAAGTGTCTGACATCATTTACTGTACCACATGTATGGTCTTATATCAATTCCTTGCAATGACAATATTTTTTCATATTACCACATTATATTTCGATTGTGATTCATCGTTAACGTTGACGTCAACGTTTATTCATTGCGTCGTATAAATTTTTATTGTACTTAAAATAATACATTTACTAAAAAGAAAATGTAGTATCGATATTTTTTTCGAATGAAAAAACGGTCGGTAGAAATATTGTTAACCACGGCCGACTTAATTAATGGCTAAAATCATACAATTATTTAAACAAATTTCTGAGTAATTACTATAAATTAAGGGACACTTCTTCTTCTTTTTTTTAAATGAAAATAAAAAAGAATGAAAAGCACCTCCACAAGTCCACATCCAAAATGAAACTTCAGCTAAATTTAAATAGAGAAAGAAATCCATTATTATTGTATGGATATGAGTTGTTAAAGCCTCAGTTTTCCGCACTCGGCTTTAATTAACATCCAAAAATCGAACCATTAATTATTAATCTTGAAGTGGAAGCCTATAGTTTAAAGTGCGGAATCCGTGTACGTACTCTGTTTAATTATAGGTGCGTGCATACATATATGTATATAAAATCTGGGATTTTGTTTTCTTCTTCAAAAAAAGGCCAAAAAAGGATGATGCACCTAACCTTATACTCCATTAAAATGAAATTACAAGGAAATAACATTAAAACTAATTATTTTGTTATTAATGTTAATGTGTTTTCATTCATTGAACCCCTTTTTGTTGCGCCCCACCGGATAAGAAAATGGGTATATTTTCTTATAGTACTTTTCTAATACTGACCACTGGTTCCTTATGGCGCCAGTACTGTAGCCGCTGGCCTTATAAGCTGGACGACTGACTCCACCGATAAAAGAGGTAGTTATTTATTTTTAATTATTTGTTTTAAAAATGAGGCCAGCCATTGGCGCTAAAATATTTTCCTATTTTCTTGACGGCCAAACATATAAGCACACTGATCTATTAAGCTTGGTTACATACTGGCATTGGCAAGATGTATTTTGCAAAAAAAAAAAAAAAGCAACATACATACAAGATTACAAGTTATACAAAATTAAGAAATATGCATTGTGTGTGGTGTTATACGGGTTTCTCCTCCAGAGTCTGTCTTGATTAGCCTTTTTGATATTGATTCTTTCAAAATTAATTCTCACTGAACTCATTTTTAATTACACATTTATCTATTAAAATAATCTTACATATAAAGTTCAAAAGTTTATTGCTTTGTGGAAAAGAAATCAGGACAAACTACAAATTGGTAATTTTTTCTTTGGTTTCGTCCAGCACTACGATATTTGTAAAAATATTGCAAGACTGTGCCCAAAATTTCACTTTTCGTTGTCGATGCACTTAAATGATCATTGATTGTTTACGTATCCTTCTCTATTAGGAATAAGTAGGAGAGGCATTTTTTTTTAATTTAAATGGTGAGAAAATAGGAATATTGTTGTGGAAATAAGAGTGCCACGAAATGATTAAATTTTAAAGTAATTCTAGGGAGATATTTTTATATGACATGAATAAGTGACATGTCTTAGCTATAAACACCCCACACTTGTAGCCTAGATGTGCGTCATGTCTTACACTCATGCATAATAACATACATTTAATATCAACTAATGATGATAATGATCACCAGCGATGATCAATAGCACTACTCTAAAACTAAGTGCCTGTTTGATTTAATTTATAGTAATTGATTTATAAAGAGGTGAAATGAGTTGTGTAAATTTAAAAGAAGTTTGAAATTTGTGATTATAAATAAGTAGTTATCAAATCAGTAGTCAGATCTGTAATAAGTGAAATTATAATCTATTTTGATAGAGAAGATCAAACATAGGCTAAAATTTAAATGATAATATTAGTGCTATATATGTTGCGATTAGTCAGCAACTAGTTTAGCCTCAGAGGTAGTTAGCAACTAGTCACTCTCATCTAATCTCTTATGTAAGTCAAAATCTGTTAAGAGATTGACTTAATCATTCAAACACAAACAAACAATATGGCATTATTCCCTGAATCCATTAATTAAACAACAAAAATCAAATTCACATGTTTTACTTGTGAAATTCAGGTTGGTATCAAGGTGTAATTTTACTTGTTTTCACATGTTTGTTAGATATTTATAACCGATATTTTGACTGAATATACATAAATACACTTATAGTTTGACTAAATTCTTGGTTATGCATGGTCTAATCAAAATCCAAACGGCTAATCCATGTGGTCTCATGTGTCGGTCAAACTGTTTCCTCCCATAATCAATCATTTTAATTTCAAAAAAAAAAAAAAAATCTAGAATACTGGATGCAGTAGTTGGAAATAATTTTATTATCATTATTTATTATTTTATGCTGTTGGAATATGTATATTAAATGTTTACAGTTATGGTTGTTACTAATAATAATAATAATAATAATAATAATAATAATAATAAGAATGTTAAGGATTAATTGTCCTCTTCAGGAATCATCGGCACACAGATTGCCATATTAAGACAGTTTGACTAAACTTAATTAATATATATACATACATATGTTGAAGATTATTAAAAAAAACTATATATTACGTAAATATAAATAAAATTAATTTCTTGTGTAATACTGGTAAAACCTAACATTAAATGCAAATGAAAATTTTAATAAGATATGGACGGTCCAAATTAAGTCATTCTTAGAATATAAGCATGGTTTTATTTAAACTATAACCAATGTTGTTGTGTGACGAGCAATGCATGTCATGTGCATGTAGCAATATTAATTATGCTTTCACCCAAAATAAAGAAAAATGTAAACTGAATGAAAAATAGAAATAGAGAACATAAATTTGTTGTTTTCAACCCTCTTCTTGTAGTTTTTCGAGGAATTATATAAGCAACAGTTATAAAAATAAGTAAATTACTGCTATTTAAGCCATATATCCTACCGTCTTGAAGGGACCAAAGCATGCATCTTGACGTGTTCCTTTAATCGAAGGTCATTATTTTTTATGCAGAATTAGGTGAGTAAGAATTGTTACTGGTTAGTGGTTAATATAATAATCCAAATAACACATCAAAGAAACGAGAAGCCAATCAAAACTAGTTAATTATTCCTCAATAATAACAAAAATATGCTCCAAAGCTAGTCTTATCCGTCCTAATCACACATCTTAGTAAGCATACATTATGCCAACATGGAACTGAGAAATGACCCTTGATGGCTTGAAAGTTTATTAGTAAGTTGCTAATTTAATAAGCATTCCTACTTGGAAGTGGGCTCGATTAAGAGGACGGCGCCTTGGATTAGGAAAGAATTAGTTTAATTTTGGTGCCACATGGGAGGATGTGGTTTAGCCAAGTGCAATGCTTGTATATGTAACATGGCATTTGGATGACTAGTCATTGGGAGTCGTGGTAATTAATGGAATGATGTCACCCACATTCAACTTATAATTAATTAATTAAACATTTAGAGTCATAATTCAATTTATTAATTTAAATAAATAATTAATAATATCATGTGATTTCACAAGAATTTTGGATCACAAGATGCTTTGAATATCACAACAATGTGATCCATAGTTCTCAGTGATTTCTAATTTTATTAGCTTTAAAAAAAGAATACACAAAAAACAAATGTCGTCAATATTATGAATCAAAAGCCAAAAATGTGGGTGCAATGAAGAATGGAAATTAAAAACATAAAATTTGATTGTCTCTATCAATAAGAGACTTATGTATTCCTGTTGTTTCAAAATTTACTTCAATATATAACGGGAATAAAAGAGTATTCAACATTTTGTATTTCTCTCTCTTCTTTAACCAGAAAATATTTTTCACAAATTTTTTTATAAAGATTAAAAAAATGAGTTACATGATATGTAGAATGGATGAACACAAAAATTTCCGTTTCACCAAAAAAAAAAAAAGAAAAAGAAAAATGGAAGAAGAAGAAAGGGGAAAAAAATAAAACAAAGAGAGTTTAGGTGGAGTAAGTATTTCTTAAAAGAAGGAAGATATGAGCCTTACAATAACTATGCAATTTTTGTGATTGTAAAATGCTCCACATTTGAGTTGTCTTTATTCCCTCAATGAAGAAAATGGACCATAATAAAAAAAATTAAAAGAAAATTTAGAAATCATAGAATGCAATTAGGTAGTTAGTGAGATTAATTAGGTGACTAATCTATAGTGACAAAAGGGAGAAATAATCTTACATGGTATGGCAATATTCTTGTAATCATTATAATGGCATTTTAATAATAATTTTGAAAGATTTAGTGAGTCATACTAGATGGAGAGAGATCTATGATTCTTACAAAATATTCCGCCAAGTTCTAATGTTACCAAATAGATTTGCAAAGATTTCCCTTATATTTTATCAACTATTCTCTTCATTCTTTCCAAAGGTTATTGAAATGCCACGTCATATCCATCACCCTAACACACAAATTAACAAATTAATCCCCCCTAATTACTTGGTAAGATCGGAAGAGCATTTACAAGTCCATATATCTTACTCTTAACTAACTATATAGAGCGTCTTTCAATTCTCAAGTTCCATACAAGAGTCCAATCTAACTCCACAGAAATCACCCATCAAATTACAAGCTCATTGTTTCTATCAATTTTGCTAACAAATAGCATAATTTTATTTATCATCACCGTTAATGATTATCATCCTGATATGACATTAAATGATGTGCTTACTTGAATTACACGTCCCTGGAGTTCATTTAATTTTTTCTTTTTTTAAATATAAGGTGGAGGTCGTTTAGGGTGGCGACTCGAATTTGAATCAAATATACATATAAGGACCTTTACAAGTAGAAGGAAGAAATAGGAGGAAATATGACGACCCAATCAAAAGAGGATTTGGTTCTTACACATTTCACAGTGATTACTTTTACACTGCTTACAGTTAGATTAATTCAATCATGTTATCCCATCATGAATGAGGTTAAGAATATCCATCCCAACTGTTTACCCAAATAGGACCAGATAGGACCACACTAGGACCGGAACAGAAATATCCCTAGCTAGTTGTTATTTCCGTTAATTGTATCTAAGAATTGGAAAACCTCGTGAAATAGGACCAAATCGAAAGAGGAAAAAGGAAAGGATCGGAGAGCTCCTACTCGGAAAGTTCCTCCCAACACAGCCACAGCAAAGTGTGTTTCTTACACACTGACACGAAGTCGGAGGAGAATTAATGTTTATTCCTCCAAAAACATTCCTATTTCCATTCTTTCTTCTTCTACAACTGTCACCCGGAAACCAAACTTTTTGCCTAAGTATTCCATTAAACTTTCCGAAACTGAGGTCCCGGGAAGTAAGCTAAAGGCCTTCATGCACCCACCCTAATTTCGACAAATGAAGGCGGTGCCTCATTCTATGTTAATTAATAGTTCTTCTCGAACTCATAATAAAGCTACATTTATAGCTTAATTAGTTAATTAATTAATGAATTTGCACAGTTATTTTCCTAATTGCGAGACGCGCTTGCTTCCTTCTTCATACACCACTGGTGGGTAATTCCAGCTGGCTATTCCCCGCCCCCTTCAATCGACTGCAGAAAGTGTGTGCGAATTTGTGACCCGACCCGAGAAGGCTTTGCATGCGGGATGTGCATGTATTTTGAGAAAAATTTTCCAGCACCATATGTGTCATATGGTATATGTGGCGTGTATTGAGTTGTGCCACATACATGCCACATGTGTTGTATGGTGTCATACTATATAGCACATATGATGTTAAAATACTACTATGTATTTTGAGCCATTTTTGCATTTTCGTCAAACTATGCAACATTGACGAGTTTGGTTTCTGCTTCATTATAATCAAGGTTCTAAAAATCATAAGGCGTGAAAAAGCTTCGAGATTGAGCATTGGGTCTAGGCACACTTAAGAGCATTAATATGTGATAAAAGTTTGATCAATGCGTGATAAAGTGTAAAATGTCGTAAAGTGTAAAGCCCAAGTTTTGAGTTTGAACGCCGCCTAAAAGAGCTTTTTAGAACACTAATTATAACATCGAAGTGCCAAATGAGAAGATGATATATACCATATCCAAAGCCAATTGTTAGCAATCTTTCATAAAAAGGAGAGAATCCATTAAAACCAAGGTTTCATTCACATGCTTCCCTCACAAAGAAATGCTACTCCCACCGCCCTTTTAACTCTTTTTCAGCTTAAAGCTGTTGTTACAAAATTATAATCACTGATTAACCT
Source organism: Nyctanthes arbor-tristis (assembly GCA_963692815.1). NCBI lineage: Eukaryota > Viridiplantae > Streptophyta > Magnoliopsida > Lamiales > Oleaceae > Nyctanthes > Nyctanthes arbor-tristis. Next base: position 20,839 of record CAVNYN010288761.1, on the reverse strand, counting down.
CTAACATTCATTCAAGTATAGGAGCCTAAATTATCCTAATTATTAAGCTACACATTCTAATATTCATGATATCCAATGAGAGCAAGATCTTGAATGCGGCTTTTCTTTTTCATGTTGGGGATGTACGTATTAAAATAGAGATTATTTGTCTATAAAAAAAACAGAAATGATTTTTGAAAATTACAAGTCTTGAATCTATTTGAAATAGTTTCAACTTCTTCTACTTCTTGTACAAGTGCTTTACGAGAGACTCGCCTTAGATCAGCTTTTATTTGCATTTCAAAAATCATTCTAAAATAGACTCGTTTTATATCGTGAAGTCAGTTTGCACCTTCTAGACTGGCACGGCTAAGAACCCCCGACCCTCAACTTTGGGGACTTCCATTCTGTCATTATCCAAGTTAGTTTTGATTATATACTGCCAGGTAAGCATTTACCAGTTCCAATTGATGCATCCCTTCTTTAGCAAATGCTTGAAATTAAACTAAGGTTTGTTAGATCATATATTCCCTTCAAGAAATTTCATATACAAGCTGAAGTAGGAAAAAGGGTATCAAATTTGTATTAATTGTGAATAATCATTGAGTTAGCATGGGTTATGATTTCCCAAATCAACTTGCACTACTCATTTATTCTTTTTTTTTTTCTTTCTTTTTTATTTCAAATTATTGTTTATAAACAAATTTAAGAATTCATGAATCCCCATTGATATGAATATTTCTTCTGTAATTCTTTATTATATCTTTATAATTATTCTGAAAGATACATAATGCAAAAGTAAAATAAAAAATAAGTGAAGCCCCACTTCAATTATAATCTTATTTTAATCAACTGAGAATTAATAACATAGTTAATGATAATACAGCTCTTAAAATAAGACAACATAGACTAATATGGCTATGATATGAGAATTTTCCATTTGAACTCATTAACTGTCCACCTTCTGCACATGGTTCTTTCTTGATTCATGGCACCTCTTCTATTTAAGCCCTTTAATCCCCCTTCTCTTCTGTCAAACAATTTCTACTGTCTTCTCTCAACACATTTCTCCAACTTCTTCTTCCACCAATCTAAGTATCTCTAATACTGCTACATTCGATTCGAGTTCTTTTGAGGAAAAACAAGAAAAGAAAATGTTTAACTTTTCGTTTTCGGATCAAGATTTCTTTGCACCCAGGTGTGTTTGGGTGAATGGTCCTGTCATAGTTGGGGCTGGACCGTCCGGCCTGGCTGTGGCTGCTGGCCTAAAAGAACAAGGTGTGCCTTATGTCCTATTGGACAGAGATGATTGCATTGCATCTTTATGGCAAAAACATACTTATGATCGCCTTAAACTTCATCTCCCTAAACAGTTCTGCCATCTCCCCAACTTCCCATTTCCTGAACACTACCCTGAGTACCCCACCAAGAAACAGTTCATAGACTACCTGGAGTCATATGCTAGGCACTTTAACATCAACCCACAATTCAATGAATGTGTAGAGTCCGCTAGGTACGATGAAGCTTGCCGCTTGTGGAGAGTTAAAACCGTTTCCACCAGCGGAGCCACCAGGTCTGAGGTTGAGTACATTTGTCAGTGGCTGGTGGTGGCAACTGGGGAAAATGCACAGCCCGTCATGCCCGAAATTGAAGGCCTGGAGAACTTTGGGGGCGAAGTTATCCACGTTTGTGAGTATAAATCTGGTGAAAGTTTCAAAGGAAAGAATGTTCTTGTTGTAGGATGTGGAAATTCTGGCATGGAAGTTTCTCTTGATCTCTGTAACCATGATGCCAAGCCTTCAATGGTTGTTCGCAGCTCGGTAAGTTTTTACACGTATATCATGTTCAATTCACTCGGTTTCCTTTCAAGAAAAAGGGGATTTATACTTTTAGAGTATGCAGTGACTAATCATATATTTTTGTTCAACAGGTTCATGTATTGCCGCGAGAAATATTTGGAAAGTCTAGCTTTGAGCTGGCAATGTTGATGCTCAAGTGGCTACCACTATGGCTGGTTGACAAGATCATGCTGTTCTTCGCATGGATCATTCTTGGAAACATGGAGAAGTACGGCCTAAAACGGCCGTCCGTCGGTCCATTGGAGTTGAAGAACACTCAAGGAAAAACCCCTGTTCTTGATATCGGTGCTCTTGAAAAGATCAGATCCAGAGAAATCAAACTTGTCCCTGGAATCAAGAGGTTTTCATGTGGCATGGTTGAGCTTGCCAATGGCAAACAGCTCGATATTGATGCCATAGTTTTGGCTACCGGATATCGCAGCAATGTTCCTTTCTGGCTACAGGTGAGAAAATGTTTCATTGCATTTGGACTAAAAAATTTGTAATAAACTGTTTCATTGAATAGAGGGCTTATGTTTTTCTTGATTTGTTGTACAGGAAACAGAATTCTTCTCCAAGAATGGATTCCCAAAGGCACCATTTCCTAATGGCTGGAAAGGGAAGTCAGGATTGTATGCTGCTGGATTCACCAGAAAAGGACTCTCTGGTGCATCTGCTGATGCTACAAAAATATCCCAAGATATTGCCAAAGTCTGGAAAGAGGATTTAAAGCAGAAAAAGCAGAAAGTCCCAACTCACAGAAGATGCATTTCAACATTTTGATCAAATGGGCTTTCGAAATTTCTTCGAATTTCCACCTTTCTTTAATCTTTTCTCAACTTACCTGGCTCCAAAGAAGAAGATAGCCTGTACACTGAACAAGGTATTAACATATACATAGAGATTAGCCCTCTCCAGAAAGCCCACGTTTTATAGTTTGGGCGTCTTGTATACAAGGGATGATGAGGCTTTTCCTTACCCTTTTTTGTAATCATTTTTGTAGACTTGAACAAAATACAAAATTTTTACTGATGAAATGAAATGAAAAATGTCTTCTTTTTCTGCAACAATGACTCCTTTTTTTTCTTTTGAGTTGCGTTCATATTTCTTGGAAACACTAATGTAAGACAAAGTAATATTGGCCACAATTAAGTACTACAATCAAAGAGAGGGAAGGTCCCTTTTTAATCAAATTCAAGTGGAAGTTCTCATCAATTAATGTCTTTTTATCAAGTGTTTATCGGAAAGAATAATGCTATGTAGCACCAGTGGTGCTTGGTACCAGTCTATGTGGCATTTAATGTAGCATTAAATGATAAGTGGAATTAAATGAATAAATAAATGATCCACTTAATTCAACTTATCATTTAATACTACCTTGATATAATGTCAAGCACCAATGTTGCTAAATGACATTACTCTATCGGAAAAGAGTACAAGGTTCATTGCCCTTGTTTGAACCAAGTTAATTGATGATTGACATTCTTGCACCATTAACCAATTTTAATGGTCCAACATTTGGTACTAATTTGCCCGTTAGCATCCATTCACACATGGGTGTAATTGTCAATTAGTCCTTGTTCTTTCATGTTGTTTTCGTTTTAACTCTGAACTTTCAAATTCAAGTGGCTGATTACAAGACAAATATTCCTAAGATTTTGCATGCCAGTGCCACTGGCACGTTCAATGAAAATACAATTCATAGGTAATCATTCAAGCAATATTATGTAAAATGAGAAAAAAATCACAATCGTACCCCTATGTATGTATGATAGGGAAAAAATTATTTAAAGATAAGACGGTGAATTTACTATATTTTGTAAACGATTGTCTGAATGATTAACCACAAATAGCGGGACTCTAATTTGTCATTTATATTTTCATATATTTATTTATTACATCTCCTACCTTTGTCTCATCACACTTTTATCATTAACCTTCCATTAGCACTCATCACAGTTTCATCATTAATCTTCCATTAGCCATCATTCCTCGCTCCCAAATGACGATTTCATTCAAACTTTCCATCTTACGAGAGGCGCAGAGGCCTTACTTTCCTTTTTCTAAAGGAGAAAAGAAAAAGGAAATGGGCCAATAGCTAAAGCTCATTATTATGTTAGTTATTTGGGCTATATCTACTTAACAGCATAGCCCATTAGAGACCATGTTACGTCACCCGGGCCTGAAGCATTTCCATTAATTTGGGCCGCAAGGTGTTAACAATTGTGAGGAGGCGAGTGGGGATAGTGCTTTTAAATTGGGTCAAAAGGCCTAAAGAATGATGGCAGGGGAGAGGGCGGCCGAACAAGAGGGATTATTGGACCAACGGCATAGATCTCTACGACACTTTTAAGATCAGCCAAACACGACAAATTATTGAAACAATTATGTAGACTCTACTATATGTAAGTTTCTCTAATGATCTCTTAACACATCTGATAGGAGATTATTTTTAAACAGTTTGCACCCTCAAGTATTTTAGGGTTCGTTTGGCGATGAATTGCAATGGAATCCAAATAGTGAAAAGTGAAATCTATTCAAATATGATACTGATAGCATCAAGCTACATGTCTTTGATGATACGAGCACTGTGAGTTCTCATATCATCACTAAAACCTGATTTAACTAGATACAATCAGTCGTATATAAAAATGTTAATCGTTCCCAAAAGAACCAAGTAAATTTGAGCGGAGTCATGGAAATTGGAGGTAAGTCTTTGTGTAGTTATTTTAGCAGACGTTTGAAGCTATTTATAGGGCATTTTATGTGTGAAATTTATAAAGCAAATGTGTATTGATAATGAAAAAATATGTTAAATGTGTGGCTATAATTGAATAGTTATCAAATCAAATATCAAATCAATAATAGGTAAAATTATAAATTGAAAAAAAAAAAAGATATTCAAATGGGTGCTTAGACACCTTGACACTTAATTTTTATAAGGAATTAACTCCTTAATATAGAGCCTACAGTAGAGAGAAAACCACACGTGACTTCTCGAGGGATTATCCTTTAATATGGGCTCCTTATAAATGAGATCGGGTCGATTCTTTGGAAAGATTAACACTCAAGCGCAAGCAATTGATCCCCAAAGGATGTCAGTAGTGAAAAGATACATCAGCTCAACTTTTCAAGGGCTCTTGAAAATGGACGTTCTGATTAGTGAAGGGGAGGGACGCATTGCTGCCTACTTACAGAGATATATTCCACACACAACACAGCTGCATTGGAGTAATTCACGCGCCTCGAAACTGCCAACCCTCCCGACATTCTATGCTATCCGAACCCAATTCACATTATATTACTGTAGTAATAATCATAATAAAAATAAATAATTCTTTTTTTTTTTGAAACATAAAAATAAATAATACTTAAAAAGTATAATAAAATATTATTCCCGTCTTCTACATGTTTATATATTTTTATATGGAAAATCAAAACATATTTATGGTTAGAATTGTAAACTTTTTCTAAATTTTTCCTATTAACCCTATTTACGAAGAAGAGAGAGTATCCCATTACATGGCACCCCCTGATGGGGGTGTCAGGTTGGTCCTCCAGGCACCCCCAATCAAAGAGTGTCGTGTAAGAGGAGAGTACACCTCTTTATAGCACAACTCATTAACCCTTACCCTAAATGACTATAAAATGGTTAATTATTTCTTGTTGGTATATACTTACTGTTTATTATTTCAATAATTTTTGTTAATAACAAAGTTATTTAAATTGGGATATACTGAATAAGTAATCCAGATAAAGAAAAAATTAAAAAATTAAATAAGAAAATTAAAGTATAATTTAAAACAAACAAACAAATAAATCTAATTTAGTACAACCCTTTTATTATAGTGTGTACTCTCATTATATGTAGGCTTTGTATTATTGATTTTTTTGACAATTTATTTTAATAGGATCAATATTCATGCATATTGGTGCTGTTTTGATATAAATTTGTAAAAAAAAAAATTGATAATGATATATACGAAAACACAATTTTTTTTATCCTTTTCGATAAATATATATTCTTTCAGTAGATTCTGTCACGCGCTTCGCCGCAACCTCTTTCGTCGCTTTCCTCCACTCACGCGTTTCTACGATGCGTGGTTACACGTCCCATGCTTCATGCGCCTATTTAATGGATGACATATATTGTTCTAATTTGCAATTGGAACCAAGTCTTTAGAACTAAAAAATGTTGACCTCAGCATTTCAGTACAATACAACACAATTTTTTCAATATATATATATATATATATCACTATTATATAAAAATGTACAGGGCCTATTTACTGTTCAGTATCATTTTTATTTTTTTAAGGTTTGCTTAAAGTCCTATATTTTTATTTCTTTTCAAAGTTTACTAAGTCATCACACCATCATGGAAACATCTTCTTTCTCCTTTTTTTTAAGCTTGCTAATTTTACACCTTTTATGTTTAGATTTTTCTTATTTGCATCAATATAATATAAAACGACATTTCAATATCCTTCTTATTTTATGTTATTAGGAACTAAGTACTTTGATATTTATATTCAAGATCAAGAGTTGAAACACTATGTTGCTAAATTATATGTAAGATATTTCTTGTTTACATCATATAATAGAAACGGCGATCTCAATATCTTTCTTATGTTACTGTAAACTAAGTGTTTTAATATTTACGCTGCAACAAGCCTATCTAGCTATCTCAAAATCTTCATAAAAAGATATCATAGTTAAATTATCATTAATAACATTAAATATCATTTGGTTTAATACTTTGACATCTTTTCTTTGATGTATTGTTTTATTTAATAGTAACTTTTAAAGGTATATTTGATTTTTGTGTTCTCATATTCTTTCTAATGTTTAGAGTTTTTGTTTTGTAATGAGTTTTAGAAATGAGTATGTACAAAACCACTATATTTATCTATATGTTTATGTATTTTTTAAACACATATGTGCAATATATTGAAAATTTCTAAGGAACCCATTGGTGGGCTTCTTACAAAGCCTTAGAACCAATGAGATACTGACAAGTGTTGTGTGTCAGGTGAGATATCAGTGTGTGATTGGAGACTATGTCCCTTAAAGTAGTCAAGCTGGGTTCCATAGCCGGACAGGCAATATACCTATGTGTTTAATTATCTTTTGTAATTTTCTTCTTTTTCATTTTCTTGGTTTATGATTTCCAAAACTTATACAATTAGTGGGTATAATAATTGCAAGATTTACCGGAATCAGGACAATGTTATTGTAAATGCTTATTTTTTAATGAATTGAGAAATACTTTTTAGCTTTTATATTTAGTTTGTGATATGTTTATTTTCTCAAGTATTTATACTAAATATTATTTTATTTTACTTATATAAATATATGTGGCCTCATGTATAAAAACTATTTCATGTTTATATTAGATGTTTTAAAAATAAATTTTATCCATTATTCATATGAGAAAAACATTGTAGCAAATGACACTCCTTTAGGATTTTTTTTTTAAATTTTTTCGGTTATGCTACTTGATTGTGTGTATTTAATCCTTAATTGTTTCCCTCTTTCTTATTTCTTATTTTACAATATTTTACTAAGTTGAAAATCTTCTCATCTTACTTTTCATATTGTAATTACATATTGTGACTCATAACAAATTCAACAAACTACAAATTCCACGCGGATTCAAGACGGAAAATAAAACTGAACACGTGTGAAGCATGTGCTAAACTAGTATATATAAAAGGTTGAACTCCAACCCCGAGTGCTCATCCCCCGCCCCTGAAGCTTTGGTGGAGGATGTAAATCTCGAAACATGCCTTAATGGAACAGGGAACGGGCGTTACTTGTACACTGGTGTCCATAAAGAATTCTTTTTCATGCCTTTGACAGGATTCGAACCCCCATACTGATGGGGCCAGCAAAGTAGAGATTAACCTTGCGCCTTTTCTTTTCCACCAACTGAGCTATGCCCCAGGGGCCAAAAAAAAAAAATTCTTAAACACTCACTTTTTCGAATCATATGTATAATACAACACCATTATTTTTTTGAGTAATGACATATGTTTCTGTTAGTTCACCGGTTGACATTTTTGCTTTTCAAAAATTTCTATCTCAAAAAATCTAGTTGACAGTTTCATTTTCTAATTTCTTTTTATATAATACCTTAATTTCTGTTAACAAGTCAACAAAATAGTGAGGTTTATCATTAATCTTATTTTTCAATTGGAAAAATCGTCTTGCACCTTGGAAATAGTCGTGCGGTCTTTCATCTTTTTTCAATTCCGCAAGCTATTGCTTCTTTTCCCAACTTGGGATTACCCAAAAATTTTAAAATGATCTCTATCTCCATAAGACTCATATATTAATTTGGAAAAATATATATGATTAATTTCTATGTTACTGATGTGTATTTATAAACGTCCACGAATAACCTGCTTGAAAGCATTGTTTTTCTTTGGAGTTTGGAGTCAGAGCTTACTTTTAGAACCATGCAATTACTATTTTTTATTCAAACTCATTATGTGTACAGGAATAAAGATGATCTTTTATCTAGCCAACCGATTATTAAGTAATGTTATTTTTCTAGACTATATATTAATCTCTAATTAGTTAATATTTTTACACTGGAGGGTTGGTAGATTTATAAGTACGTGTAAGTATCTATTTAATGAGAAAGAAATAAACTTAGGTACAACGGATATATATGTTACGTGGTATATTTAATTAATAATACACGTGTATCTCTCCATATAAAATATATATACCATATAGGATGTATATCCAATGTGCCTGAATTTTTTCTCACCCAATATAGAAAGATGCAAATGTAAATTTTACATAGTACGTCTTGTGTGACGAGATGCACGCGTGTTATTAGTCAGGCATAATACGTAGGATATACATTTGCTGTACATGAGTTTTTGAGTTTATCTCAATAAGAAAATGTTAATTAAATTGGAGTCCGGCCTTCAATTTAATAAAAATCATTATTCCCAAATATTCATGAGTTTCCACCCCAAATGAGGTGTGGTAATTTTCATGCAGGGTGGTCTGCGCATGAAAAATTATAATAGTTAAAATTATTTAGAGTAATATGATATCAACTCCATATCTCCATATATCCACTTATTTATGCATTAATTGATAACTGAAGTTCAAATAATATAAATTATAGCCAACGAAAACTAGACACGTCTAAAAAAAATCTACGTAATACTGTTGCTAGAACTTGATAATTATACCCAAAGTTTTGTAGTCTTTTGATAAATGGAGACTCAATTGTAAAGTTTTTTTTTTTTTTGGCATCCGAGACTCAATTGTAAAGTTGATGTATATATGTAGTATAAAACATTAAAATCATAAAATTTTTATCCAAAAATATTTATGAGATTAGATAAATAGGGGTAATTTACACAAACGGACCCTATCATTTGCTAGTATTGCAGAAATAGACCCTATCGTTTTTAACTTGGCGATTTCAACCATAAAGTATGCTAATCCTTGTAAAAAGAACCTTATTATCTAAATTTATCAATTTTTTATTAAAATGATCCTTTTAACCTTATTTTCTTTTTTTTTCTAAAATATAATTCTTTTAAAAAGTATTTTACCCTTAATTTCAAGTAAAATATAAAGATAAAAATTTATATTTTGATATACCTATATTCATCTGCTATCATAATTTTACCTACCCACTACAACAAAAAAATATGACATTTTGATTTTTCAGTTAATTGAGATATTTTTTTGAATCTCCAGTGGAAGCTCCAACCTCTTCACCCCAGTGTGTGACGACCAATATAAACATCAACACGATACATTAATATGATACATTAATTAATTACTCCCTCCGTCCCACAAAGATAGACAGTTAGTTAATTTCACACGAATTAAGAAATAGTTATTAATATGGTTGAGACAATTAATTTTACATATATTTTTTATTTATCACTTTCTGTATCATTAATATTGAACTGCATTGGTAGTTGATGCAGATGATTAATTAGGGATAAAATATGGAAATAAAAAAATTAAATGTATGCTCAATTTAGTAAACGACTTATTTTTGTGGGATGGATGAAAATGAAATGCTGTACTATCTTTGTGAGACAGATGAGAGTAAAATATGACTATTTGTCTTTATATTTTATTTGAAATTAAGGGTAAAATACTTTTAAAAAAAATTATATTTTAGGAAAAAGAAATAAGGCTAAAATGATCATTTTAACAAAAAAATTGATAAATTTAGATAATAAGGTCCATTTTACAAGTATTAGCATACATTAGAGATGAAATCGCCAAGTTAAAAACGATAAGGTCTATTTACATAATACTAATAAACGATAAAGTCTATTTGCACAAATTATCCGATAAATGGAAAATTTTCAAAATCATAGCAAAAGTTTTGTAATAAAACCCCTAACTTTAAATGGTGTGTGGAGATGTAGACCACACAAGTCCTTTCGGTTACCATTTAGCAACCAAAGTGTCTGGATTTTGCCCCTTGAAAAGGTGAACGCTATTAATAACGCGTGGCTCACACGCATCACAACGTAAGGTATTTCCCGCTAAACAGTAGTACGAACTAACCAGAATCTAACCTCCCATTCTTGTCTCACTCAGTCAGTCATACAAATCAATCCATTTCCTTCTCTCTTCAACACATTGTCTCTCTCTATATATACACAACACTGTATCTAACTCTCCTCTTTGACGGGAAACAAGAAGTTCAGAGAGGAAGAAGGAAGAAAACCGGCCATGAAAGAGAAGCTGGTGGTGGAAGTGGTGGCTGCTTATAATCTTATGCCAAAAGATGGTGAAGGGTCATCGTCTCCATTTGTGGAGGTGGAGTTCGATAACCAGAGTCAAAAAACCCAGGTCAAATACAGAGACCTTAACCCAATATGGAACGAGAAGCTAGTTTTTAATGTAAACGAATTCGCAGGCTTGCCTTACAAGACCATAGAAGTGAATGTTTTCAACGAGAGGAGATCGAGTAACACTAGGAATTTCTTGGGTAAGGTCAGGGTTTCGGGTTCTACCGTTGCCAAAGAAGGTGAAGAAACGGCGCAGCTTTATACACTGGACAAAAGGAGCTTGTTTTCGCACGTGCGTGGTGAGATTAGCTTGAAGCTTTATTTATCCACGAAAGAAGAGGTTAAGCAGGTGATCAGTAGCGGCGGCGGAGTTATTTCCAAGAAAAACAAGAAAATGCAGCAGCTAAGGTGGTAACTCGGTGGCGCTACAGCAAATGGGTTTAAACTCTGGCCAAGAAAACAACAAAATGGGAACAGGGTCGCAAAATTTGACTCATCCAAAGCCAGGGGAGCCAGGTCCAGGTGCTATCAAGCATGTTGTTGTTTCTACCATTCCCGGACCTGAGATCCCGTACGCCGTCTCCGGCGGCCCTCACAGCGCCGGCATTGGACTTGGCGGTGGAGTTGGGATGTACTCAACTCGGTCGAACGAGTGTTCGTTAAAGGAGACGATTCCTCATCTTGGCGGTGTTAACAAGGATAAAACGAGTTCCACCTATGATCTTGTTGAGCAAATGCAGTATTTATATGTTAGAGTTGTGAAGGTTCGTGAGATTTCACTGTTTGGTGGGGGAGAGCTTGTGGCAGAGGTGAAGCTGGGAAATTACAGAGGGATTACCAAACAGGTTTCTTTGAACAATGCAGAATGGAACCAAGTTTTCGCCTTTTCCAAGGATTGTATACAATCCCCTGTAGTGGAAATTTTTGTGAAGGAAAATGGTCAAGATGACTACCTGGTCGAATTTGGTTCGATTTGAGTGAGGTACCCAAAAGGGTTCCACCTGATAGTCAATTGGCACCACAGTGGTATAGAATGGAGGACAAGAAAGGTGACAAGGCCAAATGTGGGGAGGTTATGGCGTCAATGTGGTTCGGAACTCAGGCGGACGAGGCCTTCTCAGAAGCCTGGCATTCAAAGGCGGCTAATGTGCATTTTGATGGTTTGCATTCAATCAAGTCTAAGGTTTATCTTTCGCCGAAACTTTGGTATTTGAGACTGAGTTTGATCGAAGCACAAGACATTGTTATGGGAGAAAGGGGTGCAGAATCTATGAATAATATGGTTAGGTATCCTGAGCTATTTGCGAAAGTTCATGTGGGGAACCAAGTTTTGAGGACTAGGATAGCTTCACCCACGGAGACTAGGAGCTTTTCAAATCCTCGTTGGAATGAGGATTTGATGTTTGTGGTCTCTGAGCCATTTGAGGACTATCTGTTGATAACTGTTGAGGACCGTCTAGCTCCAAACAGAGAGGAGGTTGTGGGGAGACTAGTTTTACCAGTTGTGAATATCGGAAGGCGATTTGATGACAAGCCTGTGATTTCTAGATGGTTTAATCTTGATACTCACTTCAGCAGTCCAAACAAGACCAAGAATGTGGTTCGCTTTGCCTCTCGGATTCACCTTCGTGCATCACTTGAGGGAGGTTACCATGTGCTTGATCAGGCCACAATGTATAGTAGTGATGTACGGCCAACGGCCAAGCAGCTCTGGAAGCCTCACATTGGTGTCCTTGAATTTGGCATTTTGGGTGCAACAAATCTTATGCCCATGAAGATAAAAGAAGGCAAAGGAGGCTCAACCGATGCCTATTGTGTGGCAAAGTATGGGCAGAAATGGGTTCGAACTCGGACTGTGGTGGACAGCTTGACCCCCAGGTGGAATGAGCAGTACACTTGGGAAGTTTATGATCCTTGCACTGTCATTACCATTGGGGTGTTTGATAATTCGCGTGTCGACAGGAACACTGCAACAGGAGCTGGAAACCGTGATACTCGCATTGGGAAGGTGAGGATCAGACTCTCAACTCTTGAATCTGACAGAGTTTATGCTCATGCTTACCCACTGCTCATGTTGCATCCTTCTGGTGTGAAGAAAATGGGAGAGCTTAATTTGGCTGTTCGGTTTTCCTGTGCTAATATGTTTAATATGTTACATACATATACAATGCCTTTACTGCCAAAGATGCACTATGTGCAGCCATTATCTGTGAATCAGTTGGATAGTTTGAGGTGCCAAGCTATGAGTGTGATAGCATCAAAGCCCAGTCGAGCGGAGCCTCCATTGGGAAGAGAGGTGGTGGAATACATGCTCGACCACGACTCTCATATGTGGAGCATGAGAAAGAGCAAAGCTAACTTCTTTAGGCTTACAAATGTTTTGGCCTGCTTTGTTGCTATGAGCAGATTGCTGGAATCCTTGAGAAATTGGCACAAACCTGTCTACTCAACATTATGTCTGACAGTCTTCATCATCCTCGTGTTGGTACCCGAGCTAATAGTTCCTTGCACATTGCTCACTCTAGCTACCGTGGGGACTTGGCGATATAGGTATCGGCCTTGTTACCCACCTCACATGGATACCCGACTGTCTTTTGCGGAGACAATTCTCCCGGATGAGTTGGACGAGGAATTTGACTCGTTCCCAACAAGTCGAAGTGCAGAGATTGTTCGAATGAGGTATGATCGGCTGAGAAGTGTTGCTGGGAGGATTCAAACTGTTGTTGGGGATATAGCAACTCAATGTGAGAGGTTTCAAGCATTACTTAGTTGGCGTGATCCGAGAGCTACTTTCTTGTTTGTGATTCTCTGCATATTGGGTTCATTTGGGCTCTATTTGGTGCCAATCAAATGGGTGGTGGCTTTTTGGGGGCTGTATTATCTGAGGCCACCAAGATTCAGGGACAGGTTGCCTTCAAGTGCTGTTAGCTTCTTCAAGAGGCTGCCCACAAATGCTGATACCATGCTGTAAAGTTCACTCTTTTTTTCTTTTTTTCTTTTTGATCACTTGGGGGATTGAAATTGTCACAGTAGGTATTAGGTTTTTTGCCTTGGCTGCTATTTGCCAAGATGGAAATGTTTCAATTGTGTGTCTTCGATTGGCCCATGGAGTCTCATTTCTGTTGTGCATCACCTTTCTAACCAGTAATTTACGCTCATTTTGCTGCTGAGACTCGATTCATTTCTGTCGATACCAGGACATAACAGAGGCAACCCTCTCCATTCCCTGGTCGGAATCTCTAGAGAGAGATCAGCAATTCTCGGACGGGATTTTTTTTCTTTTTCAAAACGCAGCCGCCGATGGAATGGGATCTGGGCAGGGCTTTAAAAGATCACCATTTACCACCTTTGTTTATTTTTCTTATTTTCTGGTATTTTTATTATTTTGGTGTAAATTAATTCTAATCGGTGTGGACTCTGCAGCAGTTTTAACTTTGAAGCTCTTTCAGTTTAGAGTTACACACACACACACATACATATATATACACACACCTTTAGGCTTCACCGCCGTTTAGGTTCTTAAGCATTTGCTCAAAGGATAAAAGTAAGAGAACTCATTCTAACATCAGATATTCATAAAAACATAAAACTAATATATACATATAATAACCAGTAACATCCAGCGTATTTTAGAAATCTTTGCCGATCAAAGTGCATAACGAGAATATCAGGCTCCTAACAAAACATCATAGCCTACTTCTGCTGCTACTAAACAAAAGGTGATCTTGAGATTACTAAAGCATGCGAAGTCCTAACAGATCATCGATCACATGCAGAAATTCCGCAGTTCAGCAATTATCGTGGCAGCAGAAGATTCCCTTGATTCACGTGGAGTGTTCTTCAAATCGCCCTTCGAAGAGAACTTGAAGTCATTCCCTTTCAATACAACCTCTGATATAAATTCACCTAAAGGAAAGAAACGCAGTGAGAGAAAAACACAGCACAGAAATCACATTCATGAAAGAAACAAGAAATAAACACATTCATACGGGAAAAAGGAAAAAGAAAAAATAAGGAGGTTGATAGAAGACGTCGCGAAATACAGCACCGGGTTATAAATATCTTTTTACTTAACAGACAATTCACACAAAAAATTATAAAATCTTACCGTCTGACGGCTCAGCAAAGTATCTTGGTAGTCTCCAGTTATTCTTTAGACACATGAACTCCAAGGCCTGCCCGGTGAAAAAAATGACTAATGATGTCATGTACAAGAAAAATGAAGGTTAAGGTTTTCAACTTGAAGTTTACATTCATTATTCTTGAATCATATTTAAGAAACGGACATTCAACACTAAATGCCCTAAAGCCAGTGTCCCATGCAAATGTACATCTATCTGTGCATGTGTACACACTAGAAGTCTTGCTTGATCACCATCTTGTATGTGAAAACGATTTTTCTGATTCCCATTTGCATTTTTAATGGCAGATTAATTGGGAAAAGTTGAATGCAAGATGGAACAGGAAATGGGAATAATTGTAGCTCAGAAAGTTAAGAACCGCTGAAACAAAACAAGAAGCAGAGCATTATTCCAATATGCCTGTGGTCGGCTTCATGAACCATTTTTAGTAGCTTTTTCTGTTTGATCCAGAGAACGGAAGAAGAAGAAGAAGAAAAAAACATAATAAATTAGAGAAGCACATGTGAAATAAATAACAAATAAATGCAGTAATTAACACGTTCCCACATCTGAGAAACCAGGTCCTTGTGACCAAATTGTCAAATGTCATGCAAATGTTGATTACACATTCCCAATAATGTGCCAATAGATGTAAGCATACATCAAAATATAGTCAAACCATCACATTTTGGATATTGCCAGGCAAGGTGAGGACAAAGTACACGACATCTGTTATAGATCGGAAGAGCGTCGGTATACAAACTGACGCAATTAAGTGCGATACCATAAAATCGGTGAGCAATAGCCACTCTTGGATAGATTATCATTTTCCCAATTGAAAAAATGGGTGGCTGACACAATCTTCTATTAGTAGGCTACGAAAGAAACAAAAATGAAGAGTAAATTGATAGTATCTGAATGCATTTCCACATGTAGCATGCCCAATTGAGCACCAAGACCCTCCTATTCTCCACCTAAGCCACCGACAGTAACCCATCCCACCTTTTCCTTTCGCACCCCTGCTAGATGAACATGTAATATTATTCTTTATGAATGCAATTTATTGAACTAGAAACTACTTTCCCCAACTACATAAGATTATGGCGTCATGCAATTTCCCCGTCCTGATTTATTCAGATACATACTCCATGTGAGCAGTTCTTGTCCTACTGTAGTAGTACAAGTACCAGTGAATCATTATAAGTTAAAACCTAGAGCACTCAGTTGTCCTAGGATTTGATCATCTCTTTCTACAGTTCTATCTAGAATTTGCACAGCACAGTGGGTGATCCTTTCCCGTTACAAAACTTGTAAGTTTCTAAAAACATTGTGTCGATGGTGGAGATTTCATGTGTCTCACATAATTTGTGGTTGAAATTGACTGGGTTCATAAATTGTATAATCACTTACAAATTCTATGGGAAACAAACAAACTTCAGGGTACTTTTGTCTTCAGAATACCAAACGCTTTAATAAGAAAATAGAAATGAAGTCTCCACACAGAAAAGCAAATAACTTACCTGACATGAAGAATTCCCAGGGACCAAGGCACCAGACAGTCCCATTTGCAGCTTCCATTGGGATTCACCAAGACCTTCACCAAGTTGAAAAGCCCTTTCTCCAGCTTGGTTTTCACTTTTTGAGCAGATACTACTACGACCACTTACGACAGGTTTAACATGCTCATCAGCTAAACTAACCTCATCACCTAGTAAGTAGAAAATTGATTTAAAACTTCTATGTTCCGCTGAAAGTAGGCATCACTAATTGACATACATTTCTGAAGAAATTTGAAAAGGAATTGCTTAGGACCATAGAAGTGAGAGTCTGAGGGAGAATAAAAGGAGATTTATGAAGTTTATTTAACAAGGCATTAACTCCAAAATCTTCCACATTTCAAAAATGTCACTCTACTTAAACATGAAGAATTCCTCTTTCATTCATCTCCAGATTTTACTTAAAACCACATGCTTATTGTAATAAAATATAGTAATTGGGTTGGCTTTAAAACAGGGTGAATGAAGGACTGGATTTATGGAGTTTGCTTAATGAGTTTTTAAATGTATATGTGAGAGAGAGAGAGAGAGAGAGAGAGAGAGAGAGAGAGAGAGCAAATATATAGATGCATGGTCAACTCGACCCAATCAAGCTAGACCTTCTCGATTGTTTCCTTGTGCTATGTGATTCCTGGAAATGATGGGAGTTCCTTTTCCATTAAAAGAATCCATGTTTGTAAGGAAGGTTTCTTAGATCCAAATTGTATTGTTCTCTAAACTGAGGTGCGTTTATCTTGTGTGAAATGTGAGTAGGAATTTTGAGAGGAAAAAGATGTAAGTCTAGCATCCTCAGAGTTCCCTTGCAACTCTTTGTTTTGGTTCATACAAAAAATAGAGAAAATGAGTGTGGTAATGATTTGGTTTATTTTTCTTGTGGTACTTGGAGATTGGGCTGGTGAATGAAATTCTATACATTTTTTAGAAAATTTTTAGAAAGTTTTGACAATCCGTTTAAATTTCTCTATTTTACTATTATTAATTTCTTTTTATTCTCTCATTAAAATTCTTTGAACATTGATGTTGATCATGCAGGCAACTTAGGAAACTGGTCTTGACCCCCAAATACAAAATAGAGCTAGACTACTAGATGCTACAAGTAAATGAATGCATGTTTAGCTGCATGCATATTTAACAACTTGGTGGTTTTTTAGAAGAAAGGAGGATTTTTCACTGAGACGATTCTTGAAATTCGTAAGTCTTATATATCAGCAATAAAATTAATACAGAAGGAGAGAACCATGATTTGAAGAGCATGACAAGATGACTTACCGCCTCTTATTCTCTCAATATTTCCCTCACATAGCGCAAGCTCATCTTCCATACTGCAGATTTGAGAATACTGACAAAAGTAGTAGAATTAGGACAAATACAACATAAAATCACAGTGCATATCTTGCTAACAGTGTGCTGGTGTCTAAGCATTGGCAAGACAAGTAAAATTTAACGTGCACACTGAAAACTTTGTCTATCTTTCAAAAAGTAGTTGTCAGTGACACCAAAATATTAATGTCAATGATGCAAGTCATAACAGAGTATACATATACTTGGCATTCCAAAAGGAAGTTCATAGTTCAACTAGGATAAATGCTTGCCTGAAATTTGATTGTAAACAGATAGGAATTCTACTGATTTATCCATATTGCAAATAGGAGATCATAATAATTTTTACCCAAATCTTTCAACAACAACACTGAGATCACTGAAACTACAGTCAAACGGATCATCTGATAAATCATAACAGAGATGGAAAACACCATCATCAACCAAAAAAGAAAATGTAAGAGTAAAAAAATCTTGCAAAATAGTTATGTCATCTATAAATGACTTGCCCTTCATTGTAAAGAAACTAGAATGCAAGTTATTTGAGAAAGATGTGCCTGTGAAAGTAAGAATCTGACAAAGCAAATACATCATCCAAAACTTATGGCTGAATTCCCAACTTATTTCAAATGTAGCAAGTAGATTCTCAACTTGGGACGGGACCAGAATGGGTCTTGAACAGGTGGCAAGAGTGGGACATTGGGCTTGGTTAAGGCTTGCCAAGTAGAAGAGGGAAGGTCTCAGAGGAGAAGCAGGTCGGCTGGGGTCAAACAGGGGGCAGGTACGGTGGTGGACCTGGTAGTGCTATTTCTTTTCTTTTTCATTTCTTTTTCCTTTCGTTATTTATTTATTTTTTACACTACAAAAAGTTCACCCAATAGCCTCTTCAGAACTCAGATATAACCGTCATTTTGGCTTTCTAAGTGATCGAATGATGCCGTCCACTGCTGTGTAAGTGCTAAAAATGAAAGGTTCAGATCCACATGTAAGAAAAAAAGGTTGGCAGACCAAAGTTCTACGTTTCATCTAGCGTCCCATAATCATGGAGATATTACCAGTTCTTGTCTTCTCCGATAAAGAAGTATCAAGGCATTCTCCAATGTCTCTGAGCCTTGCGTATTTTGCACTTCTTTAGTATGCTTCTTGTTAGCCTCCAAAGGAACTGGTTCAGCACTGGCCAAAGGAATCCCACTTTGATTGGATGAGCTAGTGACACAGCAATTCTCTCCAGAAACCTTGTCATCTGTGCCTTGAATATCATTTGACTTAAGAGAGTCCACCATTGCCACCTGGCAACCATTTCAATGAAGAAAAAAGAAGGGGGAGGGGAATCATCAGTAATAACATACCACAGAAAGCCTGGCATTTTCTATGAACTCCTAGCTCATCATCAACAGTCCAATAGACAAACCATGTTGAACCGATGTTCTAAAAACCATAATGCGCTTGAAATATTTGACAGGACACTTCGCGCTTAGACAAAGTTATCACTCTTTTTCACCTATTTTGTGCTTATGCAAGAAGCTTCTTGTCCATGCTGTAATCTTTTTGGACTGCTAGGTGCGCTTTATGCCACTTTTCAACGGTTTGTAAAACAAGGGGTTGAACTATTAACAGGGCACAAATACAAGACACTGATAGAAGAATAGATACATATACATAACAGAAATAGAAAGAAGAAGAGACATTATCATATTTTCCATTGCTAAGATGATCCAATGATAAGGCAAAATAAGTTATCAACAAAAGTTACAACCCACTAAAGTAGCTATATGAAGAGCAGAGTAATGCAATTTTGTGTCTGATAAAATGATTTTCAAAAAATAAATGATATCATTGTTTGCAAAATATATAATCTGTGCTTCATTCTTTTTCTTCCCTGAGGAGGCAAGTTGGATCTAGGATATATAAAATCACATGAAGTGAAACTTAATTGCCAATCAACAGCTACAAGTAAGTTGACTCGGATATAATTACTTACTGGCATGTTTAGATAAGCTTAAAAGCCCCAGACAGATAATCTCTAGGTCAACATTCTGATATTACATATTATTGAGGTGAGAGGGTCCACGTTATCACGGGCCATGATCTATCATGCGTATTCATGCTACAGTTGAACTTTTACATGAAAAATTCAAGACCATCTCTACTGTTTTAGAAAATAGAAACCCCAAATGGCATTAAAAAGCAATCGGATGAACCATATCCGTTCAACCATGGAGCTGACCAAATAAAAAAGGCATTCTCGTGCATCCATTAGCAAGAAAAGTATTCCACACTACAACTGAGCTTTGCTTTAAAAATTACACAACCATTGTCTATCCATCCCTCTTAGCCTAGAATAAAAGAACTAAGCTTTATTCCCAAAAAAAAGGTTACAGAACAAAACAAAAAACAAAAAACAAAACATTTATTGAAATTCAACATTTACCAATCACACTTTCAGGCAGTGGCTAGCTGTTTTATTTAAAATATATAATCAGACAGTCAAAAGTGTCATTAGTTTCAAACGGTTGTTTGCTCTATTCATCAACATTACACACTAAACCTTGCTGGTAACAAGATGTAAACACGATTAAGAACCTCTGTGTGAGTACTACACTAAGAACCTTGAAGTCCAAACTTTAAGAGCAAATATAGACAAAAAGAGATGTGCTACCTCCAATTTCATGCAGCCTCTTGGAGGACTTGCATCAATCTGCATAGAAGAAAAGTTCTTTTTCTTGTGATAAACTTTAAGTTTTGATATCTGATTGTTCCCGACATCTTCTATTTTGTGGGGCACACTCGGAAGACCAGGTGATGAACCCTTTAAGCATTCTTTTCCACCATTCAGGTTTAAAACTTCATCATTGTTGTGTACGCCGTTTTGCGCAGAATTAATGTTCTCATAAGTTGGGTTACATTTGTTCATGCTATTATGATCTTTCCCTGTTACCTGAGAGATGTTAACAGTTCCTGCATCTTTGACACTAGATGAATGTTTACACTTGTTATCGCTGTAATTGTTCTCATTAGCTAGTTTTGCACAGGAATTGTCAATAGTCGGACTGCACATGTTTTCAACATGATCCACAAACTTGTTGATGGTGCTTCGTTCAGTCATGTTCAATATTCTTCTTCCGCTAAATTCTTTGGTACTTTGTGATTTGCTATCGTCTAAACTTGGCATAGGCGAACATGTCCTGCATCATTTCACAGTTAGCCAATACACTGTAATAATCCATCTCTAGGCC
>CAVNYN010288760.1:46575-71625 GCA_963692815.1 Nyctanthes arbor-tristis | reverse complement strand
AGTGCGGGCGCCCTGCTGTCTGAGGGCGCCCATACCCCCTAGTGCGTAGAACCCTTCCAAATTGGGACTCTATGTTCGGGGCAAGTTTATGTACGACTTCTGGGACGTTTTTGAGGGTTTTTCTAGAGCTATAAAAGAGGGATAGATGGGAGAAAAATGGGACACACCAAAAGAGATAGAATTGGGAGAAGCACAAGGAGTTTTTGGAAGATCAAAGACACCAAACTTGTGATCGATGTGAGCATTCAAGGCTAAGGCCTCTTCTACCTAGTTCGAGGGGATGTTGAAGGCTAAAGATTTGTTTTTCTTTTAGCTCCTTCCTTAAACATTATTTTTAGTATTGCTAATTGAGATTGTTGTGGTATTATATTATTCAAGTTTACGATAATTCGATGATTTTCCTTCGAAAGGGTCCTTTGATTGATGCATTTATTTATCTATTGCTAGAATTATGTATTCAATACATAAATGTTGCTTCCCTGATTCGTTTGTAGCAACTAGCGATATTAATTGCTAGGGATATCACAACCTAAGATTACAAAGCAAGCTTGCAATTTTCGTGTGTTACTCTAACATATTTCTCTTGTTCTACACATTGGCTTTGCATTAAATTTGGGAAACTTATTCTAAATTGTCCAAGGCTAATAATCTAATTTAAGAGTTTGTTTGGCATAGGTACAATTTAAGGAGAAATTCGGGTTATTGGATCATATCAATACCTAGGGTTGGAAATCTCAATTGCATGCTAAAACTACGTTTTGAGAGCTTGGGAATTACTTATCTAGACTCAACTGAACCAAGAATTAGGTGTTTCTCCTCATTAATCTTCCTATTCAATTTATGAATTGCATTTGTACTTGTCATTTGATTTAGTTTTTATTAACCATACAAACTCAAACCCCCTTCCTCCAATCTCTAGTTAATAGTTAGTTGCTTGATTTATTCACTGTTCCCTGTGGGTTCGACCCTTGCTTCACTACTACAATCTTGTGTGAATCCAAGTAAGAAAATTAATTATTTTTGGCGTATTCGACTAGCGACCAAATTTTTGGCGCCGTTGCCGGGGAGCGGTGCGGTGAATTAAGGGGTTGTTTGAAGCTATTTATCCAAATTGAATTATAAAGAGAAATTATAAAGAGGTGAAATGAGTGGTGTAGATTTAATATAAGTTTGAAATTTGTGATTATAGATGAAAAGTAGTCAAATCAATAGTCAAATCAGTGGTAGGTGGGATTATAAAGAGAAATGATAAAGAGTATCAAACAACCCCTAAGTGATTCTGTTAATTAGTTTTATTTTATTCTTAATTTTTATTTTTATTTGTTTTAAAATAGATTGCTTATTAATCTCAGTTGTGCATGACTAAAACCCGATCATCTGATCAATTTCCATTGATTCTTGATCCAGAACCTGAGAGAACTTTACACAAGCTGAGACATGAAGCTAAGAAGTCAACAACTAAAGCAATGGTTGCCAACAATCAAACACTGAAGTAATTGGCTGCTTCTAACCTGAATCAACAACCTCTCTACATTACTGTTCCCTGCATTAGCTGAAACTATAACTTTTTAACTAAAATCAGGGTTAACTCATTTATTGCCATCTTTTCATGGCCTTGCAGGTGAAGACCCTCACAAACATCTCACAGAATTTCATATGGTATGCTCAAGCATAAAACCACCTAGTGTGACTGAAGAGCAAATCAAGCTAAGAGCCTTCCCATTCTCATTAAAAGATACAGCTAAAGATTGGCTCTACTATTTACCATCTGCAACCATCACTGCTTGGAACGAGATGAAAAGGGTAATCCTAGAAAAATATTTCCCTGCCTCCAAAGCTAGGAACATTAGGAGAGAAATATGTGGGATAAGACAGCAGCAAAGAGAGCCCCTCTATGAGTATTGGGAGCATTTCAAGAAGTGAACATTCCATTGTTGGATGCAATCAGACAAGTTCCAAGGTACGCTAAGTTTCTCAAGGACCTTTGCACCAACAAGCGGAGACTAAGAGGGGATGAAAAGATCAAGAAGGGGGAAACAATGTCAGTTGTATTTCAAAAAAAACTACCTACAAAATGCAAGGACCCAGGTATGTTTACTATTCCTTGCAGAATAGGCGGCACTAAAATTGAAAAAGCCTTGATAGATTTAGGAGCGTCCATTAAATGTCATGCCTCATTCCATCTATGCCTCTCTAAATCTAAATCAGTTAAAAGAAACAAATGTCATCATTCAACTAGCTGATAGGACAAATGGTTACCCAGATGGAGTAGTTGAGGATGTGCTAGTGCAAGTAAATGGATTTGTTTTTCCTGCTGATTTTTATGTACTTGATATGAATGATGAGTCCTTCCCTTACTCCACATCTATCTTATTGGGACGACCGTTTCTTTATACTTCACAAAATAAGATAGATGTACGTAAGGAAACACTCACTATGAAATTTGATGGGGAAGTGATCCAGTTTAACATTTATGACGCCTTAAAACACCCTGAAGATGCATGTTTTGTGTTTGCAATTGATATTATTGATGCTCTTGTGGGAGAAACTTTTCAATTGAGTTGCAGGGATGAATTAGAAGTAGCTCTAATTGAGCATATTGAGATGGGAACAGAGAGAGAGAGAGAGAGAGTTGGCATTCAGCAAAGAATTAAAAGAGACGGTGGCGGCCCTATATTCTTTACAACCGGTGCCCAAAAGGTGTGCAATTCGTACTATTCAATTGCCAAAAGCTACTAATAGATTGCTACCTTCTGTAGTGCAGGCCTCCACTTTAGAATTAAAGTCATTGCTGGGTCACATGAAATATGTCTATCTCGAAGAAAAAGACACACTTCCAGTGATCATCTCATCCAAATTGACACCGGAGCAAGAAGATAAACTAGTGCGTGTCTTGAGAGAATATAAAAAAGCAATAGGTTGGACCATAGTTGACATAAAAGGAATAAGCCGCTCTATTTGAATGCACCGAATATTGCTTGAAGATGATGTCAAACTAACAAGGCAGGCTCAAAGAAGATTAAATCGCTCAATGATGGAAGTCGTGAAAAAAGAGATCCTGAAGCTCTTAGAGGTTGGGTTGATTTACCCTATATCTGACAATAAATGGGTAAGCCCGGTTCAGGTTGTGCCAAAGAAATCAGGTGTGACAGTTATGGAAAATCAGGAAGGTGAGTTGGTTCCCACTCAGATGCAAACCGGGTGGCGGGTATGTATTGATTATAGAAAAATAAATTATGGAACCCGAAAGGACCACGTTCCTCCTTCTTTTATTGATCAAATGCTTGAAAAGTTTGCTGTACACTCTCATTATTGCTTTTTAGATGGCTTTTCAGGTTATTTTTAGATTGCCATAGCACCTGAAGATCAGGAGAAAACCACTTTCACTTGTCCATTCAGTACGTTTGCATATCGTCGAATGCCTTTTGGACTGTAATGACCCTGCTACCTTCCAAAAGTGTATGATGAGTATTTTTTCCGAATATAGACAATATCATTGAGATTCTCATGGATGATTTTAGTGTTTAGGGAAATTCATTTGATAATTATCCGGACAATTTAATTCTGATTTTGAAAAGATGTATTGAAACTAACCTGGTTCTTAATTGGGAAAAATGTCACTTCATGGTGGAACAAGGTATAGTCTTAGGCCATGTTATATCTATTAACGGAATTGAAGTTGATAAATCTACAGTAGATTTAATCTCTGCTTTACCTTACCCCGCCAATGTGTGGGATGTTCAATCTTTCCTTGGACATGCAGGATTTTACCGCAGGTTTGTCAAAGATTTTTCAAAGATAGTTTCACCTTTGTGTAGCTTGTTACAAAAGGATATGGCCTTTGAGTTTGATGTGAAATGCAAGGGGGCATTCAATAAATTAAAAGAGTTGCTCACATCTCCCCCCATAATTCAACCCCCTGATTGGATCCTCCCATTTGAAATAATGTATGATGCCAGTGATTACGCTGTAGGGGCAGTTCTAGGCCAATGGGTTGGGAAGGCAACTCATGTGATTTACTACGCCTCAAGGACTTTGAACACTACACAAGCAAACTACACTACAACAGAAAAAGAACTTTTTATCACTTGTTGTTGCTTTAGAAAAATTTCGGTCATATTTGCTGGGAACTAAAGTAATTGTTTTCACTAATCTGCAGCTTTGAAGCACCTTCTAGCAAAGAAAGAGGCGAAACCCAGGCTCATAAGGTGGATTCTTCTCCTCTAGAATTTGATTTCGAGATCAAGGATAAAATAGGAGCAGAGAATGTTGTAGCAGGTTACCTTAGTCGGGTAGTCCGGGAAAAAGATGGCATACCATTAAAAGAAGCCTTCCCGGATGAAAGTTTGCTTGCAGTGGGTGAGGAAACCCCTTGGTATGTGGATCTGGTAAATTTCTTAGCAACCAAGCTATTATCCACTGGATGGGCCAAAGCAAAAAGAGACAAACTCAAGAGTGACGCAAAGTATTACATCTGGGATGACCCTTATCTTTGGAAAAGATGTGCGGAGTAGATAATAAGAAGGTATGTCCCTGAACTTGAGTTTCAGTCAATTCTAACTTTCTGTCACTCTTACGCTTACATAGGACATTTTGGTCGAAGAAGAACAACCCAAAAGGTGTTAGAAAGTGGCTTCTATTGGCCAACTCTGTTTAGAGATATTACATGCTTTGCAAAGCTTGTGATAATTGACAAAGAACAGGTAAAATCTCCCAAAGAGATCAAATGCCCCAGAATCTTATTCTTATTTGTAAAATCTTTGATGTTTGGGCATTGATTTTATGGAACCATTCCCTACATCTTAGGGATATATATATATATTCTTTTAGCAGTAAATTATGTATCTAAATGGGTGGAAGCAAAAGTCACCAGGACTAATGATTCTAAAATTGCAGCAGATTTTGTCAAATCTAACATCTTTAACAGGTTTGGAATGCCAAGACTGATCATAAATGACAGGGGAACCCATTTTTGCAATAGATTGATAGAAGCCTTGCTCAAGAAATATGGGATGCTCCATAAAGTTTCAACATCTTATCACCCCCAAACAAGTGGTCAAGGCGAAGTATCGAACAGAGAAATAAAATCCATTTTAGAGAAGACAGTTCGGCCTAAGAGGAAGGATTGGAGTCTGAGGCTGGAAGATGCATTGTGGGCTTATAGGACGGCTTATAAGACACCAATTGGTATGTCTTCTTACTGGTTGGTGTTTGGTAAACCGTGTCATCTCCCGGTTGAAATTGGGCACAAGGCCTACTGGGCAATAAAGCAATGCAATATAGATTTCGAAGAAGCGGGAACACATAGGAAGCTTCAATTGCAAGAGCTTGAGGAGTTAAGGAATGATGCATATGAGAATGCTATGATTTACAAAGAAAAAACGAAAGCATTCCATGACCGAATGATCTCAAGAAAAAAAATTTGAAGAAGGACAAAAAGTCTTGCTCTATCATTCTCAGCTCAAGCTCTTCCCAGGTAAGTTACGTTCTCGTTGGGTTGGACCTTTTGTTGTCATAAAAGTTTTTCCTCATGGTGCAGTAGAAATTAAGAGCTTGAAGACGGATAAAATATTCAAAGTCAATGGCCATCGACTCAAGCCATATTATGAAAGTTTTCAAGTCCGCAACATTGAGGAAATATTTTTGGAAGGTCAAAAACCCAGCACTTAACCACAACAAGGGCATCGTCGAGCCAATGACATTAAACAAAAGCGCTATTTGGGAGGCAACCCAAGAGAGAGTTTCCTTTCCCTCCGTTTAATTTTAGTTTTTATCTTTGTTCAATTTTTTTTTTTAGTTTATTAGTCATGTTTATTTCTCAAATCATTTCCCAAAAAAAAAAAAAAAAAAAAAAAAAAAAACGATTTGTTGTAGAAGGTCCAGGGCGGGCGCCGTGCTCCCTTTTTTTAACAAAATCCGGTAGAAGGTCAGGGGCAGGCGCCCTAATGGCGTGGTGCACCCACCCCGGGCGCGCTTGTTTTTAACATCCTTACAGAAAAAAAACCCACGCCAGAAATCCTTCCCCTACGCTTGATTCTCTCTCACAATCCCTCTACTCCATTAATCACAACAAAAATAAGCAACTCCGATTCTCAACCTCTAGTACTCTCCCATTTGGCGGAGCAACAAAATTTTTGGTACTTTTAATCTAATCTCAAGGTAAACCCTTCCACCTCATTCTCTTAAACTTTGGTGAAAATGTGGGATGAAATTAGTGCACTTGTAGGACGAAAAATTGTGATAGTTTTTGCTCTTTTCTTGGATGAATTTGTTTATTTGAGTACGCGTTTGGTGATGGTGCGCATTACCTTGGGACTTATTTAAGAATTCTACTTACTTTAACCAATGCTTTGAAAATCTGCACACCAAGCGTTTGATATAATACCCCAGTAAACTTTAACATTGAATTCATGCTTGAAACAATGCACATTACTTGGCTTATTATTGACATTGTTCTTGGAAGTTAAAGTTCTTGTTTCAATTAACTCCTACACAAGCTTATGGATTTATTTCTACATGTAGGTCTTTCTTTACCTATACTTGAAGCTCACAATGGCATCCTTCTCTTCATCAAGCGAAGGGAAGTCAAAAGTCATCTAAGAAAATGAATGGCCGTTCATCCAAGTGATTAAGGAGAGGCATGTGTACCTCAATGATTTTAAGGACTACTTTCTTAAGGAAGTAATTGAAGACCAAGGGTGGACAAAATATGTGACCGAGCTTCCAAGGGGCAACACAAAACTTGTTCAAGACTTTTACTAACACTTCAACACCGACATTGACAATGAGAACTCTCGCAATGCCCATCAAACAAAGGTTTACAATCGATGGGTCCGGTTTAGCAAGGAAGTCATTGATTCCTACCTGGGGTTGGATCCTACCAATGCATTACATTATAAAGAATATAAAGATGATGATATAATTCAGTTCATTCTTAACTTGAGGGACAACGAACCGGTGCCAAGAAAGCAATATTATACTAATGGGGACTTATATGAAAAAGCTTGGTACTTACACCATTTGGTGGCGGTCAATGTCGAGCCTACTTCGAATACTACCAAAGCTTACCTCAACCGGGCTTGTTTGCTATATCACATATGTCGTGGGGTGAAAATTGATCTGGGCCGCCATATTTATGAACAGATTAAAGCATGTGGAACACAGAAGCATCTAAGCAAAAGACTCCTCTTCCTATGTTTGATTACGGGCATTTGTGCCCAAGCGGGAGTGCTTAAGGCGAATGAGGAGAATCTAAAACATGATGATCTAATATGCAAGGCCTTGAGAGAGAATGCAAGGGTACAAATATCGAACAAGAAACGTAAAGCTAGTCCATCAGCTCAGACAACTCCAGAAGTACCATCAAGGCCCGACTAGTCTCGTGGGGAGAACACTTTTTAACAAGAAGTGCTAAGCCTCTTGCAGAACCTCACCACTAAAGTTTCAGCCATTTGGGAAGATAATCAAAATATTTGGGCCACCATCCACCATATGCAAGCAGAGCACAGTAGCTCGGAATCAGCTCGGTGGGGGGGCAGGGAGATGACACGGACTCACCTTCCAATGTCCCACCAGGGGGTTCCTAATTCCTTTCCTCTGATCTTTTTATGTTTGCTTCTACATTGAGGGCAATGTAGAGTTTAAGTGTGGAGAAAGGAAGAATTTTGTGAATTTTGTGTGTTTTGTTGAATTTTACGTGTTTCTTAGTTCAGTTTCGTTATGTTTGTGTTACGTTTTTGTTATAATTTGGAAATCTGGAAATTGTTCTAGTTAAGTATTTGCGTTTTGTTCATTGTGGTGAGTTTCATTGTGATTGGGTGTTTTGTAAATCTCTGTTGGACATAAGACAGTAACTCGTTAGCCTTTGACTTTAAAAAGGATGGTAGGTTAGCTGGAATTAGAATAGCGGAGAAAATGAATGAAAAAAAAAATTTACAGTTTGTGTTTGGCCTAGAGAGACTCATAACATGATTGAATAAGTGATTTCGCACCTTATCTTGATTTGCTTTACCTAGAGTTGGTTAGGGCTGGATTAGGTTAACAAATTGAACCCAGTGAGACTTTTGAGCCTTAGACTGACAGATCGTTATCAGTCTTATTATCTTTGTCTTGTGTAACATTCTTCCATGGGTTGATTTCTCTAGAACTTGCTTGATTTCTCTTTGAGGCTGCATTGCTATATGCGTTACACGAATATGATTAAGACACTTTTTCTTGCTTAACCCACTTTAGCCAAGGGAAAGGAAAAAAAAAGCCTACCTTATCAATGAATGTCCTTTTGCATAGCCCCTTTAAGCCTTATTGTCTATTTCTTTACACCGCTTAATACTAGTTTTGAGCCGAAATATATATACCCTTACCTTACCAAAGGACTAGTGGAGTTGTGATGGTGTTTGTGCTTGAAGGTTAATAAGAAGTAAGTGTGGGGGAATGGTTAGTTGTTGATGAGGTTTTGATGAGATGATGACATAAGGGCTAGTATGGTTGGATATATGGCAAAATAAAAGCGTCGATGAAGAAACAAGGGAAATTATGTGTGCAAAACGAATTGGAAAACAAGAAAGAGTTGGTGACTTGGAAGTGAAAGAGAAAAAAAGGGGGATAATAGAGTTTATTGAGTTAAAAAAAGGAGAGAAATTAAAGGTTAGCTCTGTTGGTGAGACGGAAAAGATGAGAAAAAAAGAACAAGAAAAAGCAAGAAGAGAAGAAAGAAGTGGCGATGAAAAAGAATTTTGTTGCAAAACAGAGGAAAAGAAGATTAAAAAAAAAGTTGAAAAGTTGAAATGAAAGGTTGCTCATTGTTGAATGGGGACTTAAGTACATCTGAAAGTTGGGATATGCTATTATTGAATATGTGATGCTAATTGTTTTAAAAGAATGATGAAGTAGTGGTTTTGCTGGAGAGTCATGCTTGAATGTTATCAATTTTTGGTTCCACTAGGTCCAATAGTTTATTAGCCTCACTTTCCAAAATTTTTCCCATCTTAACCCTTAGCCCTATTACAACCCTCAAAAGACCTTTTGATTTGTGTTAAGCATATGCACAAAGTGGTGGAGAATGAGAAATCTTGTAAGCCTCTGGTAGAATTCTTCTAATGGCTAGAATCTTGAGTGTAAACACATAACTTTAACACACTTGAGCGAAGAGTGAATTCATCCGTGAGTGTTAGCTTGTTCGGCCTATGCTATTCCAGGTAAAAGTCTTGTTTTATGATTCTAAAGGTTGCTTGAATACCCTTAGTCATGACATTTTATGAGTTTTGAAGGGTTATTCCTTACTTGTGAAAAAAAAGAGAGGAAAATAATTTTAAAACTCTTGCATTCCTTGGGAAACTTTTTATTAGGCAAGCTACCTTGGTTTTCTATGATTTTAATGCTGAGTTGTTTGCCTTGTGTGTAACCGGGAGGATCTAATGTCCATAATCGTGTTTAGTGTTTTGGTTTTGTGTTGTTCGAGGACTAACAAAGAGTTAAGTGTGGGGGAATTTGTTAAGTGTTATTTTAGAGTGTTTAATTTCCCCAAACTTGTGTTTGTTATGTGTTGTGTTGCGTTAAAAATAGGTATTTGTGTTTAATTTGTTTATTTGGAGTAGGGCCAAGGAAAATATGAAAAGAATCAAGATTGGACGTGTCTTGCAGGGAATTCAGAAATTAGAGACTAAGCTGTGGGATAATGAAACCGGGAGGACTAAAAATACATAGAGGAAAAGTTGGAAGCAGGGCGGGCTCAACGATTAGCAGTGCACCCGCACTGCTATATCTGAGGACCAAGATCCAGCAGAAGAGTTAGGGCGGGCGCCCTGATCCCCTGGTGCACCCGCCCCTGCAAGTGAAAATCGGCGCAGATTCAGTAGAGTGTCCAGTGTAGGTGCCCTGTTGTCTGAAGGCGCACGCACCACCTAGTGCGCAGAATCCCTTCCTGATTGGGACTCTATTTTTGGGGCAAGTTTATGCACGACTTCTGGGACATTTTTGAGGGTTTTCTAGAGCTATAAAAGAGGGATAGATGGGAGAAAAATGGGACACACCAAAAGAGAGAATTGGGATAAGCACAAGGAGTTTTTGGAAGGTCAAAGACACCAAACTTGTGATCGACGTGCGCATGCAAGGCTAAGGCCTCTTCTACCTAGTTCGAGGGGATGTTGAAGGCTAGATTTGTTTTTCTTTTAGCTCCTTCCTTAAACGTTATTTTTAGTATTGCTAATTGAGATTGTTGTGATATTCTATCATTCAAGTTTATGATGATTCGGTGATTTTCCTTCGAAAGGGCCCTTTGATTGATGCATCTATTTATCTATTGCTAGAATTATGTATTCAATACAAAAATATTGTTTCCCTGATTCGTTTGTAGTAACTAGCGATTTTAATTGCTAGGGATATCACAACCTAAGATTACAAAGCAAGCTTGCGATTTTCGTGTGTTAGTCTAACTTATTTCTCTTGTTCTACACAATAGCTTTGCATTAAATTTGGGGAACTTATTCTAAATTGTCCAAGGCTAATAATCTAATTCAAGAGTTTGTTGGCTCAGTTACAATTTTGGGAGAAATTTGGGTAATTGGATCATATCACTACATTGGATTGGAAATCTCAATTGCATACTAAAAGTACGTTTTGAGAGCTTGGGAATTACTTATCTAAACTCAACTGAACCAAGAATTAGGTGTTTCTCCTCATTAATCTTCCTACTCAATTTATTAATTGCATTTGTACTTGTCATTTGATTTATTTTTTATTAACCATACAAACTCAAAACCCCCCTCAATCTCTAGTTAATAGTTAGTTGCTTATTTATTCACTGTTCCCTGTGGGTTTGACCCTCACTTCATTACTACAATCTTGTGTGAACCCGAGTAAGGAAATTAATTATTTTTGACGCATTCGACTAGCGACTAAAAGTATAGTTATTTTGATATTTATTTTTTAATTATAAATAATTTGAAGTACATTAAGAATAAAACATTCTTCCTTAAATTAAAAAAAAAATTTCAAGTTTACTATCATACTGGGAAAATGATCAGAACATCATTGTTCTTTTCTGCCTTAAATTTTTTTAATTTCTGTTGTTATGCTCGTGCAACGCATGGGGTGAAAATCTAGTTTTAACAAATTTAGGAACACGAAATTGGCGGGAAAGTCTTTTATGAAACTTTTGTGGTTTTCTACATCTGTCTATTATATATATACATACTAGTTTTTAACCCGTGTAAAATAATTCAAAATAATATAACTTATTATTAGATATCCACATGTGTGAAAAAAAAAGTTTAAAATTTTGATATTATTATATAATCTATATATATATAAATCAAGAGTAGTCTAAACAAGTTTTCCCGCCCAAATCGCTGACGTCATGGCTGATGTCATATTTTATTTTTTTATTATTTTATTCTTTTTTATTTAGAAATGGATAATTTGTGCAATTTAACCTTAACATTTCATCCTATTGTTTAATTTAATCTTAACAATTCAAACTTGACAATTTCAACCTCAAATCACTCATTAACTTAAAATCTATATCTATATCATATTATATTATATTATAATTAATCTAATTCAAGTATAGTTTCTACTTTATTTCCCACATTTGTTTGGTGTTGTAAGCTAACTGATGACGTTTCCTACTTTCAAAATTGAATTTTTTCCATAAGCTTTATATTTTTCATGAAAAACAAATGCAATTAAACACGCTGCAAGTTTGCGGAAAATGCATATAATAAGAAAGGTTGGGGGCTTATATTTCTTTATAGGGAAAATGGCTCGCTGAAATGTCGTCGATGGCGGTTGTTAAACACTTGGCAAGTTTGTACTTGTATTATAACTTTAGAAGGTTATTGTGAACTTGGTTTGCCTTAATGATCTTCACTTAAATGTCAATAACTTTTTTAGGAAGATGTTGACATCATTCTCATTTGAGACACGCAAAGCTTACTGGGTTAATTTTTTTATTTTTTTCTTAAAATTTTTTAATGTTTTGGCATGATGAGTTTGAAATTGTAAACTTAAGAAGTTTTCTATATTTAGATTTATTTTTCAAAAAGTCGATCTCCAATAAATTTCTTACAAGTATTTATTTTTCTTTCATACCAAGTTCCTTTTTTTATTAAGTTTGAGTTTCAAAATCACGTAAGATGGAAATTTCTGAAATTTCAAAGATAATTAGAATGCAAAAAGGCAATTTATAGTTCCAGTATGGGGTTTTACTAATGCAGCAATAAAGATGGGGTGCTATGTTTAATAAATAATGATCTATACTCATTCCACGCAAGTTGATTGATCCCATTGAAAGTAGGAAAATAATTTCATTAATGAGTTTATTAGTCTAATTGTTTCCGTTGATGTACATTCATATCTTCTATTTTCAATTAATATACAAATGTTTAGCATTCATTTTTAAAATTCCTATTGTTATATGTTTTTTTACGTTATTCATCTTTTATATTTTCAACTAATGTACAAATGTTTCTCATTCATTTTGCAAAATTCATATTGTTATATTTTTTAACATTATTCTTCCTGTGTATCGCACGGGTGCTATACTAGTACCATATATTCAAGCATAGTCATATTTTATTTTTATTTTTCATATGATAAAAATAATCAATTCATAAAAATTATTAACTATTAACTTTGACTTTGTTTGTGTGCGCTAAGATCCATGCAGTAAAATGATATCTTAATCAGCTATCAAACCCTTGGACAAGGAAGAGAAAATTTGGAAATAATCCATTTGAGATGGGGTTATTTGATTTTGATGGGAATGAAAGCAAAATTTAAAATGATATTTTGTTTTTTTTGCAAACTGAAAAAAATGATATATAAGTTAACTCAAAGACAGAATCATGAGGATAAGATAAAATTATAAAGATAAGACAACTTGAAAATTTTGAAGATAATTCGAGTTGAAATTGAAAAAAAAAATTAAATATAAAAAGCATTCACTGTAACGATTATAACATTTAAAAACAAAAAGACCAAATCATCCCTGCTTCTAGGAAAAGTGACGGGAAAACCGCAGTAAAATTATACCGCAAGTTTCTTTCATTTAATTAATATATATTTCAAAATTTCTTATAATTTCCCTATTTTCACCACACATTTCAAACAACAGTCACGCTTGATTCCGATTTTGAAAGCCTAACAATCAATTTTTGGACCGTTGACCCCATGCTGTAGCGCTCTGGATAAGTAGCAACCTCGACAAAAATATCTCTCGCCATAATGTAGCATGAGATTATTAAACAACTTACATATGAATTGACTTATTGTGAGATAATGTCGTGTGCAATGCCTAATAATCTCTTATCATTTGTGTGTCTGATGCCATAATCTCGCCAAATGTATGGTAAGAGAACGAGACTGAAATTTTTATTAATTCATATAATTGGTTAGTGTAAAATTTTTTTTAAAGAATATTTAATTAGTTTAATTTGATAAACTTTTTGCTTTGCATAAATCTCTCACGGACAGGTCTAAAATAGTTGGCATAGATTTTTTGCAGGCAATTTTCAAACAACGCAAAGAACCAAGTGTTTTTTTTCCCTTTTTTTTTTTTTGTTCAAAGGGGGATAGGGGGAGGGGGATGGTGGAGATTCGAACTCGGGTAATCTCATTAAAAGATTAAGCTCTTAATCACGTAGGCTAATTCCTTGATCCCTCAAGGAACCAAGTTTTGATATATGAAAAATGGCAATGAATCTGAATTACTTACCATTTTTAAACCCTTTGCTTTTCACTGTGACAGAAATCAATTAATAATTGAACAGAAGTGTTACATTGCATAATTAAATAAAAGGTATCCTCAGCCACGCTGTCTCTTCTCTTTCTTTATCTCAACTTGAGTCATAAATCATAATAGCCCGAGGAACGACGCCTTTACAAAGAATAGTTAAAAGAAGACTCCCAAGATGGAGATTAAAAATCTCTTAAAACAACACAACTAAAATTTTCTTTTTGCAAACTGACTCCTTATTGCGTTGTAGATTTAATATATCTCTGCCCTAATAATTATTTGGTCATATTTTCCATTTTAAGATATTCTATAGATATATATATATATATGGTCTCCTTTCTATATTAAAAAATCTAATTTGCATTTTACAAATCTATCCCTATTTAATGCCTTATTTATAACTATTAATTTTGAATTCTACTCATTAAATAAAGATAAATTAGAAATATCGATCACGAAATGTGTCTTTTAAACACATTAAATGGTAAGAATTTTTATATTACATACGACTCCTATAAAATATGTGAATAATTTGACTAATTTTTATTTAAAAATAGAATTGATTTGCAAACATTGGCGCTTTGATTTATTTATCTCCAACAAGGTGCCGCTTTCCCCGATTGTTTATGGTTTGCCTATGAGATGACTAGCAAACAAAATTTTCTTCTCTCGGGTTCCCAACTACCATGATTTCTAATGAAAACGGAGCCAGACTGCAAATAAAAATCAGTCGAGTGTAAAGTGATTTATTTCTATTTGCAGTCTAACTCTGTGTAAGGAGTCAAGTCTGACTCATTACCAATGCTCTCGCAACGACTCTGCCACAATACATCAGCCCTACTGGTGAGATTCCAAAATCCTGCAAACATACACGTGAAACAACTAGGGAAAAACATCTGGTCCTTATCTGCAGAAAGTTAAAGGACTGTGCATGGAAACCACAGGTATTTTCATCAAGAGGCACCCTATAAACAATCAACCTAACATCTTCGTGAAAATATCTACTGCCTAGTTGCTGTCATATTCAATGATCTCAACTTCCTCCCTCAAGACAAAATTGAAGTCCCACCAAAATATTTACTGTCTTTATTACACATGAAAGAGAGGGCCTATAAATTTTTCCATTTTTATTTTTAGATAGTTTCTATTTTATTGACGTCTATAATAACGTAATCAAGGTCGAAATCTGTAGCAAATTATAGGAATTAATTCTTACAGTCTTTATTACGCACGAAAGAGAATGCTTATAAAAATTTAATTTCTTTTTTATTGTTAGATTTTTACTATTTTATAGAAGTAATAATGAGAAATTAAGAATATAATAATAACGCAAGAGTGACATGCGATGTTATTCCGACTGGCAATTTACTTTACTATATTTCTTCCCGTTTCATTAACAGTGATCGCCCCCCTTCTGGGGGCCCCGCGTGGATCTATATGTTGGGTGTCCAGCATTATGATACAGCAGCTAATGAATAAATTAGCCAATTATTATTAGGGTGACTATATCTACACCATTATTTTTACTAACCACGCCACAATATATAAGCATCACTATTAAAATGCTTTTTTTTGTTATAATAAATAAACTACATTTAGTTTACTAATGTAACCTTAAATTGTGAAAGTAAAACAAAAGGGGGAAAATTGTATACCACAATCCCCTCATCTTTTACAATTCCTACCTTTTCCCTTTCCCAATCTTCTACCCACTTACAAATTTCTCACATCCCATACAACACAATGATTTTGAAAATTATTTGAATTGGCTGAGAAGAAAATCTCACTGACACATTGATGGGATCTACATACTTTTGAGCTTAATGAGTTCTCTCTGCAACTGTTAATGAGTTCTCTCTACAACTGTGAATAGAGATCTTTTTTTCTTGCCTACAAGGTTAATTATTTTGAGATTTTCATGTTTTATAGGAAAGTTGTAGATAATTTGTTTTTTAATTGTGTCATTTTTATATGGGTTTATTATCTTCTAAGATATTATGCGAAAGAGAAGATTAAAGATTGAATTTTGGGAGCGATTGTTCATAGTTGTATGAATTAGAAAGAAATAGCAACTCATATGAGTAAAATTTGTGCACTGATATAAATTTTGGACATGATTTCTCTAGTGTTTGTATTTTTTCTCCATCATCACATAGAGTTTTCAAACGTAAAAAAGTGATCTTTTTTCCCCAATTGTGGTGTAGCAATAATAATAGAGAAATAACTTAGGATTCTTATTTGAGGTGAAGTTTAAAAAAACATAGATTTGTGGGATCAAGGAGGTAGTCTAGTAGTTAAGGATTTAGCTCCGTACCGGGTAGTCTTGGGTTCGAATCCCACCAATCCCTCCCCCATCCCCTTTATAATAAAAAAAAAAGAAAAAAAAAACATAGTAACGTTTTTATTTTGTGGTGTTTCTAAAACAAAATAGGTATACATAACAGGTTAATTAAGTCACTTAATTATTGACCTTTTTAGTAAATTAGTTGTTGGAATGTGCCTTACACGTTGTATGTTCCAATGAATATATTTTAAATATGTAATTTTCATTAGAATATTTTATTACAAAAGTACTTCTCTATACATAATAGTTCTTGTCAATATTATACTTTTTTTTACTTTTATCGTCTCATTTGACCAATACTTTTATTGTATTGAAACTCCGCTTAAAAGCAAAACATATATTTGTCTAATGTTTCTATTTTGAATTTTATATGTATTCCATTTACGAATACCATTGCATCACTAATCATTAGGATTATATCACCAAATAATGTGGCTTGGATTTTGTTAGCCTACAAAGATATAAAAAGAAATGAGTTAGTATATAAAAGAATTGCTGAGATAATAATATAGTGATTCAAATATAAACTAAAAATATAAAGTATTAAAATAAAAATATTACATCTTCATCCATTAAAATTAATTTTTGAACTTGGATGAGACATTATGCATTCGCGTAGTTTTTAATGGAACTTTTATAAAGAATGGAAAGTTAATTTGATGCTTTATTCTTGATTAAACGCACTCAGTTCCTTTATTAGCATACAATGCTCTTCTTTTTTAGTTGATGCGGATAAAGCCATTTCGCTAGAGAACGGATTAAAACTAAGATTAGATTAATTAAAAGAAAAGCATAAGTTAGATTTGTATTTCAATATTCTTGAATTTATTTGAATCTCGATCATCAATTTATAGTGAGTGAAGTATGCATGAAGAGATGAAATATGAACGTTGATATGGTGGGCAGTTATATCACATTAAAATAATTAATTGTATTATAACCGTATGTAAGTTATAAACTTTTAATATTATTAAATTAAATTAAATATAATAATTATTTTATGACATTTATTTGTCTTGATGATGGAATTAAATGAAATCAAATATTCATGCAATGATTAGTATTTTTTAAGTTGTAACGATTAATTTTATAACATTCATGTGTATTTTACATATTGCACCATAAATAAATCAATATTAAAACAAAAATACAAAACTAAAATACGAAACTAAATCAGCATTGTACTAATTTTATTCATGAATTTTACATATTAAAACATAAATCAAGATTCAAATATATATATAAATACACTTCCATTTCAATAAATTTCCAACCTACAAAACTGGTTTGAATTGAAAGTGTAATATATACAATCTTCTTTATTATTGATCTCAAGTCGAAAAGGTATACGCATATATAACATAGTTCTAATATGAAATTAAAGAAGAAAAAATGCCCACAATATGCATTAACTAAAAATGTTACATGATTATTTGTGCTCAAAAATATTGTATATAGGGATTGTTGCACATTTGTTATTCATAATGAATTGGGGGAAAAACTTATCATCTAGTGGAAGAAAAGAATAGCCATTGAGTTCGTTTTCTACTTAGAATTTTGAAATAAAATGCTAGATGGATCTCTAGTTCAATTCACCTAGCTTTGGTATTACGCGATGTAATTTGATTGGTTCAGATGATTTCAGTGATGCTATACTAAAATGTATGATAAAGATTAGGGACAAAATAGAGTAAACTATTTATATACTAATGTAGTGAATAAATGTGGTGAAATAAAGGTAACAGATAGTATAAGAATTAATAAAAAGAGTAAGGGCAAATGTGGAATCCGAATGTTTTACATGGATTTCACCTTTTATATCGGATTCCACCTTTTATATAGTAGTGATAGTGATAAGAATAAAATTTAATATTGTGGTGTTATTAGTAAAATTGGTGAAATAAATATAACTACCCTTATTATTATTATATATAATCAATTTGCTAAATAAAATTTAGATGCGTGGACGATCTTTTGCGGTGGCATGAATGTGAAGATTAATTTTTTCATTATTAGGATGAAGATAATGGATGGAAATTGGAAGGCATTTCTAGTGTGTTTGGTTAGATTAATAATAATAATAATAATAATAATAATAATAATAATGATTTTTACATTTGAACTCGAGGTTCATAATAATTCTTTATATGTCATATTTATTGGTATGTTAATAATTGTGTGCGTTGGAAATGTCAAATTAACGATGATTTCATCATGTTATTTTAACTTAATTTCTTTTGGTCGGTGGCTCTTATACAGTATATGTATAACATGGTGCCATGTATAGGTAACTTCTCCCTAAGCGGAGAGTTCACCCCTCTTTAGAATTTTTCTATACCGGTCTTTCTATAGAGAAGTGACATCTCCCTTTAGGGAGATGTCACCTCCACATGGCCCCAGTTATTGGGCAATTAAGGTGCGGCCCCCTAATTCCCCAATAACAGAGGGCCATGTATAGGTGACCTCTCCCTAAGTGGAGAGTTCACGTCTCCTTAGAATTTTTCTATATCGGTCTTTCCATGGAGAAGTGACTTCTCCTTCTAAGGAGATGTCACCTCCACATGGCTCCCAGTTATTGGGCAATCAAGGTGCGGGCCCCTTGATTCTCCAATAATAGGGGGTCATATATAGGTGACCTCTCCCTAAGTGGAGAGTTCACTTCGCCTTAGAATTTTTCTACAGATACATGGCACATATTTTACTGTTAGGGTGTATAGGTTGATGCATTTTGTTAAGGACGGGCCTTTTTAGTGGTCATAATAATTCTTCACAAGAGTTAATTTCCCAAATGGTCCCTAATCTTTACATTTTCTTTCAATTGAGTTTCTAATCTTTTTCAATGTCGTAGGTCACCAACCTTTCATAAATTTACTCATAAGGTCTTTTATAACTTTTTTCACTTAATTTTTAAACAAATGAAAAAAATCTAAAATATAGTAAATAATAAGAATATAATTTTCTCTATGTACTTCACAAACTACACATTTTGCCTATATCCCTAATATAACTGAAAATGACAAAAAATCGCAATATTTTTTTCTTAAAAACTATTTTTTTTCCCATTATTTCTGATAGTAGCAGGATGAACAAACACCAAAATTGTAGATCTCTTCTTCTGCTATTGGAAATAACCATCGGAATTTGTCATTTGCGATGACTTGGAATGCGGGTTAGTAACTAGATAGTACGGGAAATAACTATCAGAATTTGTCATTTATGCTGGGCCAGAGTGTGGGTTAGTAGCTAGGTAGATATGGTATAAAGAAATTATTTCTTTTTCCTTTTTTTATTTTTACTATTTTTAGAAAAAGATTTATTTTTATTTAAAAAGTAAAGGAAAAAATGTTATAAAGGACATTATGAGTGATTTATGAAAGCTTGAAAACCGACGGCATTGTAAAAAAGATGAAAACTCAGCTGTTAGAATGTGCAAAGGTTGACGGCCATTTGTGAAATTTTCATTTTTTTAAATTTTATGCTCACATATTTTACCTTATTTTTAAACGACACATATTTTACTATTAGGGTATATAAGTTGATGCATTCTTGTTAAGGATTGGTTTTTTCGGTAGTCATGATAATGAATACAATATCATATAGGTCAAATTTCACCATTAGCCCCCAATCTTTTAGTATTTACACAATTTCATCTCCATTCTTTTTTTCTTGCCTCGTGGGTCCTCAACCTTTCATTTAGTAGTTGAGTTTTCGTTCTTTCATAAAGGTTCCATTCATTTTTCCGTTAAATCCTATAAATTGACTATTTTACCCTTGTTTTTTAAAAGGTTTGGGATTAAAAGTGAAAATCACCCTATATTCTAAAAAAAAATTGTAATAGAAAATTGAAAAAGAAAAAAATTAAAAATAATAATTATTATCGAAAAAATATATAAAAATAAAATTATTCTTTCCAACCCCGCCACACCCCAACCTATATTTATCCTTTATTGCATTTTGGCATGGATTCATTTCTCATGAGACATCAGTATGATGGAATTAATATTTATTTTTAAATACTTATCAATCAGAGGACAAATGTAGGCTAGGTTGGTGGGATTGGAAAGAGTAATTTTATTTTTATATGTTTTTTCAATAATAATTATTTTTATTTTTTCTTTTCCAATTTTCTATTACCAATTTTTTTTTATATCTAGGACAATTTCCAATTTGGTCCTCAACCTTTTGAAAAATATAAGGGTAAAATCATCAATTTACAAGGTTTTAAGGAAAAATAGATGAAATCGTGATGGAAGGATGAAACTCAATTATTATATGAAAAGTTGGGGACCCATGAGGCAAGAGAAAAAGAATGAGGACAAGATTATGTAAATACTGAAGGGTTGGGGACTAATAGTGAAATTTACCAAGAAAACATCAACATGTATGGACAAGTCTTGCCTCTCTGGCAAGTTTTAGTGTTTGCCTTGTCTTCTTAACAAGTGTTCCATTTTTCTGATCCATTTACAGTGATGTTCCATAACTCAATCTATTGGTCTTTTTTCTAGTCACAATGTCGTTGGAAGAAGCATACGCCTCCTTCCACACTAGAGAGGATGCCAAATCTGGTGGAGTGAGGGAAGAATTTAAGTATTGCTTGGTAGTAGGTTTCTCACCGAGAAAGCCATTTACCGTGGTGTTATCTCAGAGACTTTAATGATATTCTCCATCGCAAGGAAAAAGTCGGGGAAACTCCACGCCCTGCTTGGCTTTTACGAGGATTCCAAGATGTTGTTGAAGACAATAACCTGTTTGATTTTGGATTGCTTGGGCTCGAGGAAGAGGTATCAGTATTTGGATAGAAGAAAAATTGGACCGGGCTTTTGCTGATCAAGACTGGCGGCACATATTCCATGACGTAGCAATAACAAATTTGGGCCTCTTTACTGCTGACCATTCTTCCCTTCTACTACTACCTAATGTCTCTGGCTCACGGAGAGTCTTTAAGAGGTTTTTCATAGCTTGCAGTTCTG
Organism: Nyctanthes arbor-tristis; assembly: GCA_963692815.1. NCBI lineage: Eukaryota > Viridiplantae > Streptophyta > Magnoliopsida > Lamiales > Oleaceae > Nyctanthes > Nyctanthes arbor-tristis. The sequence continues at coordinate 50,579 of CAVNYN010288760.1, read as the reverse complement.
ACCTTCTTAGGTGAAGTGTTGGTCTTAGGTGCAATTTTAATGCAAAAATCAACCGCTGCAAATCTGTTATAAATTGTTTGTAGGACAAACAGGACACTATTTCTATCTCTCTATTTGACAGAACCCAAAATCGATAATACGTTATTCTGAAGCACAGGGAGATTTACTGGAAACAAAGGTCGAAAGTTTTCTGATTAAATGAGGGAGATTCCAATACCCATTACTTTCATGTGGCTGCCTCAGCTAGAAGGAGAAATCTAATTGAATAGCTGTAGAATGATGATGGAGTTTGGCTAAATAAAAACAATGGTGTGCTTGAGTTAATGTTGAGTTATTTCCAACACTTATTTACTTCTTCTAGAGGTGATTATACTTCTTCTTCTGTATTATCTCATATTCAAACACATATCAATCCATGTCATAATGAATTATTGTTACTTCCTTACGCAGTCCAAGATATAGATGATGCTTTATTTAGTATGCACCCTGATAAATCCCCTGGCCTCGATGGGATGAAACCTGTCTTCTTCCAGAAACACTAGGATATTATTGGACGTGACATTGCTATGATTTGTGTTGATTTTCTTGCTTAATGCAGATTTCTAGTTGGTCTCAATAATAGATCCATTATGTTGATTCCAAAAAAGAAGGCACATGAAAATATGAGTGATCTGCGGCCTATAGCTCTTTGTAATGTTATCTACAAAATTATGGCAAAGATGCTTGCTAACCATTTAAAGTCTGTTCTTCCCAATATTATTTCAGATGAGCAAAGTGCTTTTGTCCCAAGCAGGGTCATTACTGATAATATTATGATAGCTTTTGAAGCTATACATTATTTGAAGCAGAAGAAGTAGGGAAAAGGAGTTGCAGCTCTTAAAGTTGAACGACTGAGTTGAATAGGAATTCCTCAAACAAGTTATGCTATAAATGGGGTTTCATCACAAACGGGTTGAACTTATGTTGCTTTGTGTGTCTTCAGTTGCATATAAGGAGATTGGTTCCATTCTTCCTCAAAAGGGATTGAGGCAAGGTTGTTCTCTCTCCCCTATCTATTCATTTTATGTGTGGAAGGGCTATCTTCTACCCTAAAATGATTGGAGGCATTAGGAGAGTTATATAGGCATAGGGTTACTAGAGGAGCTCCAATAGTCTCTCATTTGTTTTTCGTCGATAATAGTATTCTTTTCTTTAGGGCCAATGCTAAGGAATATGACACAATTAAAAGAGTTCTCTCGGATTATGAGCAGGAGTCAGGACAAACAATCAATCTTCATAAATAAGCAATTTATTTTAGCTCCAATGTCAAAGATAATAGACGCTTATACATACGTCATGCCTTAGGAATTAATACTGATGGTGGTCATGATATGTACCTTGGTCTTCCATCTATCATTGGTAAGAAGAAGAAGGAAATCTTTGGGTTTGTTAAAGATGAAGTTTTGCAAAGGCTTCAGGGATGGAAGGAAAAGCTATTTTCTAGTACGGGGAAGGAAATCCTGTTAAAGATAGTGGCACAACACAAGCAATCCCTAACTATGTGAGGAGTGTATTTTTGATTCCACTAGACTCGTGTGTTGAGATAGAACGGATGATGAACTCATACTGGTAGGGAAACAATAAGGAAAACTCTAAAGGAATACACTGGATAAGCTGGGATTGGTTTTGTATAGCCAAGAATGAAGGAGCATTGGGGTTTAAAAGTTGCATGACGTCAATTTAGATCTTCTTGGAAAGCAAAGATGGAAATTTCCCTCTGATCATTTTTCTCTGGTCCCTAGAATTTTTAAGGCTCTATATCTTCCTCGCTCGAGCTTTTTTTATGCTAAGTTGGGTCACAACCCTAGCTTCATTTGGCGTAACATTATGGCAGCAAAACACCTTGTTCAAAATGACACTAGATACCATATTGGACGTGGGGATTTGGTGCGAGTTTGGAAAGATCCTTAGCTGATTGATGAGCAAGCTATTATCTCAACCAAACTGATTCCAGATAGGGATTCAATCAAGGCAGATATGAAAATAAATGATCAACAATGGGACTGGGACATTATCAACGATCTCTTTAATGAGCAAGATAGAAAACTTATAAAGTATATTCTATTGAGCACTCGTGATACGGATGATCGACTCTATTGGTGGCATGATGCTAAGGGTTTTTACACTGTCAAAAGTAGCTATAAGATGGTGCAATCCCTTCGAGACGACCCCTAGTTCATCACTGCCCCGTAGTGATTTGGAAGAATATTTAGAGCATTCAAGTTCCACCTAAGGTTAAACATATGTTGTGGCGGGCTGCGGTAAATGTTCTCCCTACAGCTGATCTGTTGTGCTCTAAACGAGTACCTATTGAAGCTCATTGCCAGCTTTGCTAGGAAGAAGATGAATCCATTCTTCATTCTTTCATTCACTGTCCCTATGCTAACAAGGTCTGGACCGCTTCCTATCTCGGGTTCATTATTGCGGCTGTTCACTCATTCAAAGAATGGTTGCTGCTAATTTTTGACATGGTCCCTATGGTTGATTGGCCGACCATAGCAATGATTGGCTGGAGCTTGTGGAATAATCAAAATGATGTAATTTGGCATGCCAAAGCTCTGCTTACTAGTAAGGCTCTTAATCTTGCGATGAACCACTTTTCCCAATAGAGAGAGGCTCAGGACTCTTCACTTTATCATGCTCACTAAGCAGACCAGCAGGGTAGGCTCAGTTTAGGGCAAAAACCTAATGTGGATTCCTTTAAGTTAAACATTGACACTGCCAATTTTGCGGAACAAAATCGTTGCGAATAGGAATGATCCTTCGTGACCCTGCAGGCTCCTTTATGGATGCTAAAGTCGTGCCATTAAATGGTTTTTTTGACCCCAAGATTGCTGAGGGACTTCATTGGATCAAGCAAAGGCAGTTTTGTAATGTCATTATCAAGATGTGTGCATTAATGGTTTTCCAAGCTCTCCATTGTTCCTCGGATGACAATTCACACTTTGGTTTGCTAATTGATGATTGTCGATCTCTTTTGTCTAAATTGGATAATGTACACCTATTATATGTTGGGTTTGTTCCCAAAAACAATCCAAAGTTGAAAAGGAAAAGGAAAGGGAAAGAAGAAGAATCCTAAGAGGAAAATGAATCCAAATCATAGAAGGATTGTCTTGTCTTCCAAGGAAACGAAGCCTATAAATAGAGATGTTTTCTTCTTCTTTTATACACAAGTGGTACGAGTGAGTTGAGAGAAAAATTAGTGAGTCTAGCACCTTGAAGAGTTTTCTTGTAACTCTTCGTGGTTTGTTCGAAGGGTAGAAAATTAGGTGTGGTAAAACTCGGAGTGATTTTCTCGGTGTCACTTGGGTTGGGTTAGAGAGTCTTGTGGAGAAAAATAGTAGCATAGCGTCTTGGGATTTCTTGTATTGTTTGCCGGTTGGGCAAAGGGTAGAAATTGATAGATGCAGTAAAGCTTGTTATATTTTTCTTGTAATACTTGGGTATGAGTTTTGGTGAGTGAAAATTCTGTATGGTTGTAGCGACTTTAATCATATAGTGGAAAGCTTTGATAGTCCGTTAAATTCGTCTTCGTCTTTTATTTTTCTTGTCTCAATTAAATTTCTTGAACAACGGTCCTGCGGGCGTAATCGGGGAATTTACATTAATTCCCAACAGTGGTATCAGAGAGTCAGATTTTGTTCGAAGTGGAGCAGAGGAAAGATATGGCCAAGTACGAAGTTGTGATAATCAAGTTTGACTTGTGGCTAGAACAAGTCTGGAATTTCTTGATTTTAATTGGGCAATTTAAAGCTTTCAAAGGAAAACTTTCTCCTTGTTCTAACAAAGTTGCTGGAGCCAGTATGAGCGATAGTGATTGGGAAGATTTATATTTGAAGACTGGAAGCAGGATGTGTCTCCATCTAGTCAGGAATGTTCTTGTAAATATTCATCGAGTATTTGCTGTGAAGGAACTATGGCGTCAATTTGGAGAGGTGGATCCGGCAAGGGGTTCTTCAAATTTG
>CAVNYN010288760.1:7541-46555 GCA_963692815.1 Nyctanthes arbor-tristis | reverse complement strand
CTTATTTTGGCAAGGTGGAGATTGTTGGGTTTGTTGCCAAAAACAATCCAAAGTTGAAAAGGAAAAGGAAAGGGAAAGAAGAAGAATCCTAAGAGGAAAAGGAATCCAAATCATAGAAGGATTGTCTTGTCTTCCAAGGAAACGAAGCCTATAAATAGAGATGTTTTCTTCTTCTTTTACACATAAGTGGTACAAGTGAGTTGAGAGAAAAATTAGTGAGTCTAGCACCTTGAAGAGTTTTCTTGTAACTCTTCGTGGTTTGTTCGAAGGGTAGAAAATTAGGTGTGGTAAAACTCGGAGTGATTTTCTCGGTGTCACTTGGGTTGGGTTAAAGAGTCTTGTGGAGAAAAATAGTAGCATAGCGTCTTGGGATTTCTTGTATTGTTTGCCGGTTGGGCAAAGGGTAGAAATTGGTAGATGCGGTAAATCTTATTATATTTTTCTTGTAATACTTGGGGATGAGTTTTGGCGAGTGAAAATTCTGTATGGTTGTAGCGACTTTAATCATATAGTGAAAAGCTTTGACAGTCCGTTAAATTTGTCTTCGTCTTTTATTTTTCTTGTCCCAATTAAATTCCTTGAACAACGGTCCTGCGGGCGTAATCGGGGAATTTACATTAATTCCCAACATTATATACTCAGAGATCGTCGAACTATACGGCTCATTAGCTCGCCAGGGCGACTGGTTCTCTGTTAGACTCTCAAAAGAATGGGTAGTGAACCCTCATTCCTTTATTTGAATTTACTCGATCATACTCTATCATGATAAATCTAATGAATAAGTTTTATTTCTTCCAAAAAAAATAGTGAAATTTATCCTAGAATATAATTATATAGTTTTTTATTGTCATTTGGGTTTACTACTTGATTGCCATGTATTAGCTTCTTCAGAGTCATGCGATATTACTTTTTCTTATGTTCAGATTAAACATCAGCTAATTAAGTTGCCCACTTTCTTGCTAGGGCGGCTAGTTCCACGACTGATTACGTTGTCTGGGATGATAATCTTGTTGGATAGTTCCACGACTTGATTGCCATGTACTCTTGTTGGATTCTAGTAATTGAATATAGGCTTTTTTTTTTAAAGAAACTAATTGAATTAATTTAATTTAATAACCTTTATTTGCCAATTTTTTATATATTTTTTTGATACATAATTTTTTTTATATATAATGTGACTTTGAAATATGGATTAATTGCCAAAAGAAAAAAAATTGAAATATGTAAAGCAGTTTGCATGAAGAAAAAAAATTATGTAATGCACTCACTCCAATAACCTCTTCAATAATCAGTTTGAAAAAAAAAAAGAAAAGAAAACTGCTTTTAAAAAGAAAACGGATTTGATCAACCATTATTTTTTCGTAGTTTATTTATATGGACAAATCTTTGACATGTAACCCAGCCGAATTTATGATTGATTAAAAAAGTTGCCCAATTTATGGTGATAATAATATAATAACAATTAAATAATTCAATAGTTATTATTATGACTAATGATCATTAGGCCTAGTGCAAAACAACCTACCCAACTCTGACTCAATAAAAAGCTCACAAGTAATTCTAGTATCACATGTATAAGCATTAGTCCACATAGTAGCATATGATTAATTAAATCAAATAACTCACATGTGATGTGATATTTTTAAGTTTACCTGTCATTTAACACACACTCTCGCATAAATGGGGGTTTTAACACCGATAATGCTGCATAGGATTATTCTTTTTCAATTACCCTCCCTCTTTATTTTAATGTATAGAATGGTCAATTGTAGGGGAAAAATTATATTTTTTTTATTAAACAAAAAAGGAAGGGGAAAGAATGAAAATACAATCGAAACCCTAATACAGCAATCTGAAGCCCATGTCAAAACCCACCAATACAAAAACCAATCCACCGATCTCCCCAAGCCCTGCAACCTCCTCTCAACACAAACAATACTCTTCCTACAACGGTGGACGAAAAAGTCCAATCTTGAGCCCACTGTCATTACAAAAGTGTAGATCTGATTGACTAAAATAAACTTCAAGACTCCGTGTAAGGCTTGGAAAATATAAAAAAGTTAAAATTAACAAGAAACATATATGGACCTTGAAAACATATGTATTCTTTCGTGACTACTGAATGGTTAAATTACTATAATTACATGATGACAATATAAAATCTTTCGAGCAACCAATGCAAGCAACAAATTTGGATAAGTAAAACTAATCAAATACAAAAGCACGGTAGGACAATCATAATTCATAAATAAAGCATTTAATTAAAGAAGGGGAATAAAAAAGTTGAGGATTAATTTTCAACCGGGTAACACTTGTATTAGTTCATTCCTAATATAATTTTCATATAATATACATGGTGACTTTGTTTGATGCATCAATACTGAGCCCCCAGAGAGTTTCGTAATGATGGAAAATTGCTTACTATAACTGACTATCATTTTGGCTACATGATCAGCATGAGTGCAAGCAAAACAATTAGGAAACTTAAAATATCAAGTAAAATCAATATAGAAGCAAGCCAACAGAAAATTAAGCAACTAACACCAACTCCATGATCATTGGAATGCAAGCACTAAACATTAAAATGAGAACATGATTCTCACTCTACGGAACCGATCGATGAATTCAAAGGAGCAGCATTATAAGCTAAAGTCCTACCTGCAGCCTTCAATGACGTCCGGAATTGCCACTGAGTAATTATTGGCGCCATCGGTAGAAGCAAGAAAGCTATTAAAACTTTGAAGGCACAAAGGAGCTACTAGTCACTCTTAGAACTGCACACCCAATGAAAACACGCTATAAATATTGGAGGGAAAATCACTGATTGATAAAGGGAAGAAATTGCAATTGCAATGGGATAATGAGAAATCATATTGATATGTCAATCACAAATAGTCTAAATTGGGAGAGTCGTATCAATTGGGAACTCTCACAAAGGATTTGCGTATGAAAAAATAATTAAGTAGAAGATCGACTGAAGGTTGACAATTGCAAGAAATCATCCAACGTGGAAATTCAAATTATTATATTATTGTAGAAATTAATCAAATTGACACGACAAATAATCTATTGAGATTTATATGCACAGATTTTACTCAATCAAATTAAAATTAGGGATTCAATCAACAAACCATCCTGCGGGACAGGACTTGGGAAAAAATAAAATAAAAAAAAATAAAAAATCCTTATATAGATAAATTTATGTTGTAAACCACAATATTAGCTGTACCAATAGGCACCGCAGTAAAAAGACGGGAAAATTGTGGTGCCTATAAGCACAACTACCTTTGTTTTAAGGACAGACAGACAGATAGATAGATAGATTATTGTAATTATTTATTAGGCATAATTTCTAAAATGGCAAAAAATAAAAATCAAATTTCAAAAATGGCACTTTTCAAAAACTTGTGTAAAAATGGCAATTTTTGGAATAAAATTACATTATTGCCCTTAAGCGATAATTTCTCGTTATATATGTATATCTCTACAGTTTATCTATACATCTCTACAATTACAATTATGAGTGGAAATTCTCGACACTACAGTTTGATAAAAATGTCCATACAATTTATCTGTATATCTTGATATTTAATCTCGACAATTCTCTATAGTTATCTGTATATCTTTACAGTTGAATTATAGATCTTGATAGTTACATTCTGTAAATTTAAACAGTTTCCTTTTTCGATAGTTAAGACTTACGCGCCGTCTGCGCGTGCAGGCCACGGGTCTCTAGTGCCGACAAATTCCTGTCACAGACCAGTACAATTGACTTCATCTCGCCATTCCGAGCAACATCTCCTTCTACACCGATGTCGAATTCCTGCTTGATCGCTACAGACCTAACAATGAACATGTAATACAAGCCTTGATTTGGAGTTTCTTCAATTATGAAATTCTACATTCGCGGGCTATTTGGAATTATTCAACAAATGTCAAGGAAGATTTTATTGAGTTCAATTGCTTTGATTGGTGCCCAGATGAAGAGATCAAAGAATTAAGTCTCTTAAAATTGATATTAGAATTTTTATTTTGGCGCAATATTGTCCAAAAAAGAGGAAAAGTGACATTTTTGTTTAAGTTTAAAAAGTGGTCTAATTTTGAAAATGACATATTAAAAGGTGTCAAGTTTTGCAATTTTCTCTTAATTTATTATTATAACTCAAAACTCGCGACCAATGTGTGGAGCATCTAAAACAAATTTTCTATGTTGAAGAGCATAAATTGCGTCACATTTTCTTAAACACCTAATAATAATAATTATTGCTATTATTTATTATTACTATAAATCAAAACTCGCGACCTATGTGTAGAGCATCTAAAATAAATTTTCTTTGTCGAAAGAGCATCTTTTGCATCACATTTAATTTTCGTAAACACCTTCACCAACCTCTATATTATTATTGTTTTTGTTATAAACTAGAATGAAAGGAATAGAAGATAGAAAAAAATCGGAGATAAAACTAATGAATTGTATCATTCATTTGTAACATGTGATGTATATTTATACACGTAGAAGCGTGTAGCCTAAGAAATGCTTAGGGCACAAGTAATGTAAGACTTGGACTACAAGCAAAGAAACTTGGAGTAGGGGTTCAGAAAACAAATGATATGACTTCTAAAGTTTTAAGGGTAGGATAATCATTTACTATGTTTACTATATAATTGATTAATTTATAACACTTCCCTTTAAATGACTCTACACACACACACACACACACTAATTGCCTCATTAAAAATCTCGTTTATAAATCATTTACTATATTTACTATATAATTGATTAATTTATAACACTTCCCTTTAAATGACTCTATACACACACACACACACACTAATTGCCTCATTAAAAATCTCATTTGGGAAAAACCATTGGTAGAAATATACCAAAAAAAGGAGAAAAAGAGTGAAATTAGTTCCGATCAACTTTGGAGTGCTCAAGTATTACCTCATTAAAACCTTGTTAGAAAAACCAAGAAGGATAAAAAAATCTTGTCGAAACAAAAGAGTACAACTGCTCCCCTTAACTTTAATCAACAATATTTCTCGTGTTTAGTCATTAATATCTCTATAATATTTTTAACAATGTGAAATATATTTTGCTTCAGGCAGAATAACTCTTCAAGAGTCTTATATTGAGGGTCAATGTCATATATGTCATCAACATTTATTACATAAAGAATGTCTCGTTATAACCTCACAAGGGGAAAAAACCCTGTAGAAAAAAATCCAAATGAATGGAAAAAGTATATTATTTCTTGGACATGCCATCAATGTTGCCTCGTTAAAAGCCTTGCTAGGAAAACTCATTGGAACAAAACCCTAGTCAAGGGAAAAAAAGCATAAAGTGTATCGCCCTCATATTAACTGACGATTTATATGATAACTTTTAGTTCTTTATGTGCTTCAAGTATACCAAATTCTTCTCGGATTTATCACGTTAATGTTATATTGCTAGTCGAATAAAACTTCAGGGTTTCAATAACATCCATCATATATTTAATGCTTTTTAAGCATGCGTATTTATTTATTTATTTTTAGCATACTTATTGATTGTTATATTATTGACTTTGTAACAATCTGCAGGATTGTCTTTCTATCTTGGCTAATATTTCTTGTCAATAATAGTTGATGAAATTTGATTCATTATCCTCACTATTTATTGAACTCATGAACATGTGTATTTGACTATTATTTCTTAGTGATTACATGTTATCACAATGTAGATACAACTTGTCGAGATTTCTTTATTCTAGTAACTTTTTCTAGGGTTTTCTAATTAGTTATGTTGTATACTGTTTTAGAGTATATGCGTCAATAGGAGAATAACAAATATTCTGCTTCATATTCTTTTTAGGGATATATTGGAATCACTTGCTATCATACTTCAGGCATCCATTAATATCTCAAATCCATGGATTTTATATCAATCTAAGTTGAAGTATTTAACTTGATATATCTATTGGTAACTATATAGCCAGTAATCTGAAATGCAAACTATATCTTGCAAACTTCAGGTCTGCATTATAACATGTGTAGATTACAATCATGCATCTCATATATTTGCTACCAACAAACAATTTCTCACACTAATGCTGAGGAGACATTTGAATTTAAGCAACAGTAGTATATCATGCCACAACATATCGTCATTTAGGGATGAAACATACAAATAGTGATTCAAAACCAACATTTATTCTTAGCACTATAATAATGTCCATCTTAACTCTTGTGGTGGGGTGATTATACATATCGCATTTATTAAATTTAGACGGAGGCATCTGATTATAAGACAAATATTGGGGATATCATATACTCTATTGACATGTTATATAAGAGTACTGTTGGAAATGAAATATCAATATAACTTAAACACAAATAATTATTCTCAATCAATGGTGTAGCAAATAACTTGAAGTATATAACAATATTATTTCGCTAATCAGAGGCGATTAAATATCCCAACTGAGATATGAATAATTAATGATTTTTGGGCTAAAAATTACTAACAAGAATTATCTTTATTTCAAGTACGTCTGATAATTTGCTCATAATTAATTAGTCAAGCAAATAATCTCATCAACTTCTGATTATATATTACGTATGTGACTGTAGTGGATCCAACTTCACAAAATGTTTAGATGGTCTACATAGGAGGTGAGTCGGCCCACACAGTCCGCCCCTGAATATTTTCTAGATACATTTGGAACCTAGTCCCAAATAGCTAGTAATAATTAATTATCAATTTGCCTGAGAACTAGCACCATACAAAAATTCTTTTAAATGGAAGAATCTTCTAGTTCTTCACATTATTTTCAATAATTTTTATCATCAACAAATCGAGATGGTCTAACCGATCATGTCAAATATAAAATTTCCAAGATATTAAACACTGCATCCAATATAATATGTAATTATGTACTTAAAAAGCACAAAAAAAAAAATTGTTAAGGAAGAAACATAATACTCTCAACCAAAAACAAGCTGCAAGGGAGAGTACTAATCATAGACTGTTGGCTTTATACAAACTAATACTACAATATGTAATATGGGATGATTCCAAACAAAAATTGGGAGTTCTGATTTCATAAACAATTGTCTGGCAATTAATTGAAAGTGTTCAATAAAAGACTTTGCTCAACTATTTTGAGTATAGATATTATCAACTGAATGTTCGACCGCAATTCCTATTGAATTCATGAGATCTAAACTCAATTGCATTATCTAGAAGAATTTTTTTTTTTGATTGAGTAATTATGGAATTGTGCTCCTAACTTTATTATCTACACAAGTGGTCTAGCAACTGTTGCATTCTTATAGAAAGCAAGCAAACATGGATCATCTGATAGAAGAACTGATCAATACTATAAAGTAATAAACTAGTCCACTTGGTGGTTGTACTAGCCCACATGTATCTCCATGTATTCTTTCTAAGATAGTGGGAGATTCATTATTAACCTCATGCTGGAAGGCTAATGACTAACTTACCTTGCGCACAAGTAACACATGAGAAATCATTTGCTAAAAGAATCTCCTAGTTCTTTAGATTATATTCATGTGAATTATCTGGCACATCCTAAATCTATTATACCAAGGTAGAACATTCTTTCGATCAACGAACATTAGGTTCGCGACATGGTTTGCCTCAATTGCTTTTATAGATGTGTAATACATCATAGATAGTTGTGCTGAAACACAAACGAATTTATGTGAAAATATTATTATCTTTTTGTATCATCTCAAAGTAGTATTCATGGTAGCTATATCTTTAAAAATCGGCAAATTTCTCTTGCATTTACCAAAGTAAAGTGCATTATCAATATATAATTTAGTATTATTTAGCCAAATAATACGAGCACTTCTTGAGCTTTCAATAATTTTGGATGAACACGATATATGTTATTAATATTATTTTCAGCTAATGTTAATTTCATAAAGTTCTTTTTGCTTTGAAGAATGATATGTGTGTAGTTGCGCTAATAATCAGTTTACATTATTTTCTTTTAGGTCGGTAAAAAGTTGGAGACATCAAAGTGAGTTACAACAATGAGACTACATGATCAAAGAAATTATTCTCCACTTTTACCTAATTGACTCCTAGTAGAGATCCATGAGGCATTTTGCCATACAACATGTACGTGCTCAACTGGCCGGACTTGAGCATAGGCCTAACAAATGTAGCTGCCTAGCGCTTAAAAATACTTGGTGGTGTTTTAAATTCCAAAAATGCTTGGTTTCTTTTATTTATTTTATTTATTATTATTTAATTAAATTTTACTCCTAAAAACCTATCCAGCCTCCTACTGGAGGGAATTCAACTGGCTCAATCTCGGTCATCGACTTCTAATGGTCGGTCATTGGATTCCAAGGAATTTTTTTATCTTTTTTTTTCCTTCTCTTTTCCATTTCTCCCTCTTTCATTAATTTTTTCTTTTTCCTTTTTTTTCCAGAGATGCTGTCGAAATCCTTTTTTTTTTCAATTTTTGTTTTTACTTTTTTTCTTTGTCTTTCGTTTTCCTTTTTCTTGTAAAATGAAAATGTAGTACATGATAAACAATATTTTCACGTTCAAAGGTTTTTTACATGTGTAATAAGCTATGTTATCTGTGTAATAAGTTATGTTATTTTTACTAACAAGTTATGTTTTTTGAGTAACAATATATGTTATTAAACAATTTATATTATTTGTGTAACAAGCTAATATAGAACACATAGAATAGATCAAAAGTGGACCCAAAATTGGGTCAGAATTTGAGTGCTTGGCATTCGGTGTCGGAATTCTATTTTTTTATTATTTATTATTTTATGTTTTTGACTATAGGGCTTGCCTATGCCTATTTAAATACCATTCGGACTTGTTTTCATCATCCATTGCTTAATAGCAATCTATGTTGTTTACGTAACAAGCTATGTTATTTCTCTTAGAAGTTATGTTGTGTCTAATACGCTGTGTTATTTATATAACAAGTTAAGTTATATGTGTAACAATCTTTCTTATTTGCGCAACAAATCTTGTTATTTTTGTAACAAGATATGCTATGTATATAACAATCTATATTATTAAACAATCTGTATTATTTGAATAACAAAATATGTTTTCTGTGTAAGAACATACGTTATTTGTTTAATAAGTTATATTATTTGTATACTAACATGTGTTAAAATTGTCTAATGTCATTCATTATATGAATTGAAATGTAAAACAATTAATAATATATGAATTAAAAGGAAAAAATGTTTAACAGGAAACGATAGAAAAAAAAAGAAGAAAAAGGAAATAATAAAACAAAAAAAAGCGTAAAAAAAAAGATAGAAAAAATTTTGACCGGCAGGGTGGCCGGAATCCAGCTAGCTTTCGGCGAGTAGCGGGACGTCGACAGAACCTGATTGACTAGTCAGTTGTGTGAAGGGTGGGTTGGGGTCATGTGGGGGTGGGTGGGGGTTAGGGGGATGGAGTGGCGGTATTAAAAAATATTTGTTAAAAAAATAATAAAAATATTAAAAAATACCTTGTTACATTTGTAATATAGTATGTTGCACAACATTTGTACCCCAAAGTCTTAGACTTATACCTATAAATAGAGGTCTTTGATTTTCATGATGATCGACACAATTCTTTAGTTTGCTGTCTATTTTTCTATAGTTTTCCTTTTAGTTCATAACATGTTATTGCACGATTTGTTCTTTCTCTGAAAAGTCAGGTGCCTAGGAATTGAATTTTCCTCTTACCATATGAGGCGATTTAAATTTTTATTTTACTGTTTACATGTGGCCTTTTTGGAATCTTCTTCCAATATAATGATGAGATGGATTCTAAATTCAAATTTTTTAATTATAGATTTTCCAAGAAAATTGTTGATTTATTGAGACAGCTGATGCTATACATGTTTATCAAATTTTGATTAGAAGAGATTTATGCAATTAGATCGCAATATTTATTTTACGGTGGATTGCTAATATTCAACTTCAATGAATTTTTACCATCCAATTTTTTATGTTATGTTGATAATTACTCTTTTGTTTTACCATATGAAGGAGATCATGAAGTTTCTCTTAAGTGGTTATCCTTTTTGAAATAAATGTGGCAATCTATTATGGATGACTGTAAATATGAAAGTCACTATTTGCCTCACTTTTATCATTCTTTATTATATTTTAGCCATTATATAATAAACTCCTATATATCCATATATCGTAATTAATACGTTGTTTATTGGATAAAATTTTGAATTTCACGTGATTCTCTCCCTACGTTATAATCAATATATTGATATTTATGGGAATGTAGTGTACTATCACATTAATAATCTTCAAGATTATTATGCATATTTCATTGTGATTCCTGAAGAATTACAAATTTCTCTTGACATCCATTAAATATTCTTGAACTAAAAGAGTCCTGAGATATGCCAACAATTTATATGAGTTTACATATAATATTAGAATTCATTGCTATTTGAGAAAGTAGCAGCAATTTAAATTGAGCATGCTCCTAAAGAGCAAATTTTGCATAAATTATGTCTAGTAAATCTTAGGTGGTTACTCTTTAAAGATCTTTTATGAAATCCAGAAGATTTCATTTTACTCTAAACTGTAAATCGGCTTTTCATATATGAATTATGACCAAAAGTTGTTTGTGGCTTTGAATTCTATATAAGTTTTATTTGTTTTGTTTTCTTTGATCGTCACACATCTCATACATAGATGGAGTAAATGAGTGAATTTATTTATATTGTAAAATGAATTTATATTGTAAAAGAAAATTCATATGCTCTTTTCATATCATTGGTGATCCTTATTTTACGTAATCATTTATTGGGACATCTAAATTATTATGCTTTAATTGACATCTAATATAAAACTATTTAATTTATTAGTAAATTATCAATTTGTATTATATTTGTCGTGTTTTCCTAAAAAATTATGATTTGTGAAGTCTATATCCAGAAGATTGTTATGGATAAAGTTGAATTGCTCTTAATAAGCCCAATATATTAGAAAATAAAATATTATTGATTGTATTTTCTTAAAAATTACTGCTTTTAGAATTCCAGTAATGATCTCGAACATTATTATAGTGCATTTTATCTTATTTCTTGAATAAGTAAAATTTTGTTCTTAGTATTGTGATTTCATAAAGAAAGAAAAAAATATCTCAAATTCGTTACTAATCTAAAATAATATATTTTTTATAGGAAGATTTGCAATCATATCTCATATTCTAGATATTAAAGAATATGATAGGCTCTAAAACGGTCATAGAACATGTTACCCATAAAAATATCCACAAAGAAAAAGAGAAGAAGGATTACAAATTAGACATCACCGTGCATAAGTTTCAAAATAGCTGAAAGAATTGTGTCTACGCCTTTTTGGTAGTCTAGTTCTCCCAATAAATCAAATCTTAAATGCCAAAGTTTTACGACGTTTCCAAAAGAATAGACTCCAATTAAAACAAAATTTATAAAATGACATAAAACATCATAAAAAATATGGTTTGAGCAAGTGGTGTAGTGACTAGGTTCTCATGTTATGCATAAAAGGGTCCGGATTCGAACTACATCTGCCCTTCCCCTATCTCTCCCTTACATATCAAAAAAAGAAAAAAAAATCACAAAAGACAAATTCCTTCTGCCCCACAAATACAGTCTAGTATACTATTTTCTTTTATCCCAAAAAGATAGCCACTTATCATATTAAGTATGTTTTTAATTTTTATTTCCATATATACCCAAATTAATGTATTTGTTAGTACTCCACATCAGTACTATATAAATTGAAAGTATTTTTCAAATAATTAATGAGACATAAGTGTATATGAAAAAAATACATGGAAAATTTAATGCTTCAGTTATATTAACAATCGTCTATTAATCTGTATCAAAATAATATTGAACTATTTTTGTGGGGTGGAGGGAGTAGCTCTTATAAGAAAAGATTAAGACATAATCATGGCAGTCCTGGGGGAAGAAAGACAACATTAAGATTATAACAATTAATGCAAAATCAAATCTAAAACAGCTCCCAAAAAAAGGGCAATCTTGCTCCATCTAGATACGTAAGAAAGCATTCTAGAGTCATATATTGAACATTGTATTTCACCAATTTTCTACTTAATTTTATTATTTTTTTTTTGTTTGTATTAGGTTTGAACCCGATTAAAAGCAATTGATAAAGAAAGAATGAAGAATGATCGATTTTGAAATATTTGAATATCATGACAACTAAAGTGTATGTGAGTGATACTTGGAGCATTAAATTGGTTGAACTTGAAAATTGAAAGACCAAAGCGGAGAAAACTTTGGGGCTTCATTAAAAAGGGGGAAATGAAATAAACATATAGAGTTGGGCTTTAGCCCAATTGGAAGAATTGCATGCAATTTAAAAAAGGAAGAAAAGATTGCCGTCAAGAGGGGACAGTGAAGAAGAAGCCGTCATTAAAAGGAAGAGAAACACATGGAATTATTGTGAACTCGTCTTATTCGGGTTTTGAATTCTAATATTTATTGTTTTTTCTTTTCGTTAACATGATAGGCTAATTGTTATTGTGGTAGGGTTAACAATAAAACCCCGTTTTTATGATTAATTCAGAGTGCATGTTCTTGCTCTAGTT
This sequence comes from Nyctanthes arbor-tristis, assembly GCA_963692815.1. Taxonomy (NCBI): domain Eukaryota; kingdom Viridiplantae; phylum Streptophyta; class Magnoliopsida; order Lamiales; family Oleaceae; genus Nyctanthes; species Nyctanthes arbor-tristis. Next base: position 33,945 of record CAVNYN010288760.1, on the reverse strand, counting down.
TTTTCTGAGTTGATTGTTCATTATTTTCTTATTCTAATTTGATACTTGATCGAAATTAAATTGAGTTTTGTAATCCATGTTGTTTTCAAGAGATTCTTTATAAGTTTAGCACATAGTGATGAATGACATAGAGTCCTCTAATAGATAGAGATACTAGTCCTATAATAGATATAGATACTAGTATGCTCTGTGAAATCGCTAAAGAATAATCATAATGTAATTAATGCGTATCATATGCTCGAAGGTTAATTAAAGATAATTAGTCAAGCATATAGGTATATTTTTAGATAATCATCGAGATAGGCTTCTGAATAATATTGGATTATTAATTTCTAACCCCAAGTACTGACAGTTAATCATGAGAACGGTGGTGGATTTAGGAATTCTAGCAGTTTTGTGATTTTATTGTTTTTAGGATTTGTAATAACTCTTTATTTTCTTATATTGTTTTTAGTCTTCTCAAAATTATTTTTAAAATCTTATTGTGTGTTTTCTTTTAATTAAAATCGAGGTCAACTAAATTGAAATTATTTAGTAGATTTGGTCATTGTGGGATTCGGCACCTTATTCATTATTATATTACTTGTTAACGATCCTTTCACTTGTGAGATAAAATTTACAACAAAGATCAAATTCAATACAACTAAAAATGGAGCTTCACATAAAATACACAATAGGCCAGCAAATCATTAGCCTCACTATATCCATTAAATGTGCAAACAATGGAGTGACCAGGGGTAGAGGCCCAATAGGCCCAGTGCGGTCTATGGATCGCATTGGACTGGCCAGCAATTCAGTAAAAGTTGGGCCAAGACAGCATTGGCCTAAGAAAAAAAGTCTGCTCTAATATTAGTAGATATAAAAAGCCTATTTTTCTTAAACCAATTAAGTAAAAGGTAAAAGGCCTTACCTAAAATATAAAAAGTTAACCCAATATTAATATAGTTCAAACCTAATCAATTAAAAAGAAGCCATTACCCAAAATCCAAATAAGAGCAGTCTAATTAAAACTAAATTACCCAAAATAAGAACCAGATCCTCACGTTCTGTCTGTGCCAACCGAGACCATGCCTACTGCTCCGCTGCTTTCTTCTTCGACGAAATGGAACAGACTGCTCGATGACCTGGACGCTGTCGCCACCCGCCTGCTGCTACAGACCTACAGCCAGTGACCCACGACTATTTCATCTCCTCGAAACTCAAAAACTCAGCTTCTACAGTTTGCCAGTCCACCCAGGTGCCCCTACTTCTTCTTGATCTTGGAGTGGAGTTCGAGTGTTCGAAGCACTAGGGGGAATAAATTACAAGTATAGAGCGCTATAAATCCTCTAACTACCTCAGGATTTTTTTATAGTTTTAAAGTTTTGTCCACTTTGTATCTTGATTTATAGGGTTTAGTTTATAAATTATAAATTATAATTTAGGGCTTATTGGCTTGGCTTACTTTTAGTGAGAAGTAAGTTAGGTATAATTGAATTGACACAAAATTTTTATTATATGTACTATTACCAAATTGATATTGTAATTAGTTGATTCATCATTCACTTATTTGTGAATTGTAAAATAATTTTGTCAATGTTTAAAATTTTAATCCATTTATTATATTAGATATTTATATTTGATCTTTTATTTAACTGTTTTAAGTTGGAGAATAGAGATTTAATGTGTATTATTACGTAATGCTTCTTCTTTTTTTGTGGTTTAATGTGGCTAGTTGTTTTCAGTATGGTTGCACTAAGTTAATATGAATTCGATGAAGAAATAATAGAATCTATTGGGTATCATTAATTACTGCTTTCTAGGCCAGGAGTGCAAGATAATCTTAATTCAAAAACTTGAAAAAATGGAGAATGTAAACAAATGTAGAAGCTTAATTACACTGATAATATTGGAATTCTTCAAGGCTTTGAGATGAAAAGATCCATCTTTGAATGGTTATAACGAATACTGTAAGGAAGAGAGTTTGTTCAGTAAACCTCAGATTTTTTAAGTTTGAACTAAAATTAGATAGTTTTTCGATGAGGGAATGTTGGCTAAGAAGTTTTAGTTTTCTTTTCACTAGTGTTGGCCACTAGGGAAAGTTTACATTGAGACTAGGAATTAGAGAAGCGGTGGGGCAAGTTTTTCTTGAGAAAGAGTGCACTGATCATCCTTTGGGGTGAGTTTTTTCCCTAAAACTTTGGACCGCACTAGATAGAAATCTTGGCTCCACCCCTAGGAGTGAGTAGAAGTTTAGAGGGAGATGGTGACAGCAAAAAGACGTGATGCTGGATTGAAATATCTGCTTCACTGAATGTATAAAATAGTATACCAAGAAAGGAAAACCGTGGCATGCAAGCTTGCTAACAATCCTAGTTGTACCAGCCATAGTAACCGGGAAGAAACAGGAGACATGAAAGCTCAAACTGACATGACCCAAGTTGCAACTGGGGTCTTGGACGCACTACTTAAAACTGTCCTTCACCGACGGAAAATTTAGTTGCTAAAAGTCAGTATCAATGGAAAAGTGGTCTTCGGAAACGCCGTCTTGGTAATGCATTCCGACGGAAGTTTAGTGTCCGTCAGAAGGAAATTTCCAACAGAATAGGTCCTTCGGAAGTTTTCGACGGACCACAGCTATCGTCGGAATTTTCCGACGGAAATGCCACCGTCGAAAATTTCTGACGGGAACTAGAAAATTTTAATTATTCAAAAATTTTTTAATTGACCCGACCTGTAAGCCCGCAGACCCATATTTGACCTGACCGGTAGCCCGCTACAACCTCACAACTGTTGGCCCGCAACCTGTTAACCCGTAACTCATGAGCCACGAATTAATTCTCCTCATGGAATGCAACGACTTATGTTTGAACTCGTGACCTGTGGGTTGGGGAGTCAATTCTCAACTGCTAGGCCAACTCACGGGTTTGTTATCATTTTGCCCCAAATAATATGTAAAGTATATGCGATAATTTTGTCAATTTAAAAATAATGAAATTTTCCTTTTAAAATATTGGGGCTTTTATTTAATTTAACTTTTTATTATATTTAAATATTTGCTATATTATAAATTTTATTTGTCTGTGTCAAAAGTAATGTAATGTTTTTTTTTAACACTAGTTTTCTAGATATTATAGTATTTCACTGCCTACTAAAATTTTTTATTCTATTAATAAAAATGTGATTTATGTGATTTTTTGTTTTAAAAAACCAATAATTAATAAAAAAATTTATTTACAACCATTGTATTAGATCTTTACCACCAAAAAATTGAACAACAAATTCATCGATTATTAAAGTTTTTGTTTTATTTTTATTTTTTTCTTTGGATAAACCACATATTACCTTTCAACATTTTATTTCATATTTATTTATTTATTTAATTTGTAAATAGAGTGTTGAACATTGCTTGAGTGCATGGAATCAGCCTTTTCTATAAATATCATTGTACAGTCATGTGCGAACAGAGCAAAGAAATTAGTATTATGTGCACACACGTTGCATATATGCATAGCAATAGTTGGGGAGGACATCTAACTACTCACACCTTCTAAATCCCATAAATACAACTGTTATTATGTAGATTAATATGTCCATATTTAATGTTTGCGTCTATTCCATGTCAATGATGTCCTTTGTGAGATTGTTGTCAGTTTTTCAGCTGTTCTTTTTTTAGTTTTGTCATACTTGTATATTTTTTTTCTAACTTAGTTGCATTTTTAATTACGGAGCCAAAATATAAATTATTTTCTATTTCATGTCTAAATGTTATTGACTTTTAATAATACTTTTTTTGAGCAACTTTTAATTAGTCGTAACATTTTTAAATTTAGAATAAATTTTTTCTCTTATATTGGTTAACAGATCGAATATATTTTTGACAGTAGCATTTTGCATATTAAAACACTTATTTGACGAAGGGGGCACAGGGAAAGTGAAGGATAATAAAAAATATATCTTCAAATTTTCTAAAAAGAATTTTAACTAACAATATTTACAAAGAATGAAAAATTTCAAGTTACAAAGGAGAATTAAAAGCATATTTTTGGCAATTTAAAAAAAAAAAGCATATTTCTAAGGGAAATTACCAACAGAGAGATGTTAGCCATTGGAAATTTCCAACGGAGAGGTAAAAGCCGTCGGAAATTTCCAACAGACAAACGAAGCCGCCGGAATATTTCAGGGGGCTTAATTTGTCCTTTGGAAATTTCCAATGGCTAACTTCGTGGTAGGAAATTTTCGACGCTTTACTTGGTTCTGTTGGAAATTTTTGACGGAATTACTAATGCCATCAGAAATTTCCGAAGGACTCTCTTTTCATGGGAAAAGTCCGATGATTTCTTGTCCGTCTCAGATTTCCAACGGTTCCGTTGGAAATTTGCCATGGACGTGCTTCTGTTTGCGAGAGGCCTACTTTTCTAGTAGTGATCACGTTCAATAATTTGAATAAAACTGCCATAAATGTTTCTAGATCTAACCACGGTTCTCATCTTGAGAATTTCATATTACCAGAGATTAAATAAAAGAGATTTTATAAGGCGGTTGATTTTGTATGAAATATGCAAGAAAACATGAATGGAGAAAATGGGAGCCCCTGCATTTATGTATCAGAAAACAAAAAGAAGCTTCAAAAATGAGATAAACATTCAGTAAATGGTACCCGTTTGGAGTCAGTTAATCATAGAGTCAATGTTTATTTAATTATCAATGATATTAAAATGTTTTACACATTATCATGATAATATACAGATTCATCTACATCTTTACAACATAGAGTGCAAATAATCAAATACATGATAATATACAAGTTCATAACACAACACATGACAACACTCAAAAAAACAATACAAATTCATAACACTAAAAAACAACTCATATAATACAAATTCATTATAAAACAATCATATCAGTTGATAGTTAATGAATACAAATACACACTCTATCCAGATACAAATACACACTCCATTTGGCAACCATTTAAAATTTGAAATTTAAATTAGTTGATAAATATAATTTATTTTTAATTGGTAGCCAAACATATAGATAGATTAATGAATCAAAATCAATATATATTTGTAACTAGTAAAAAGTAAAACACAACATGTAAAATCAAATGGTTAATCAAATACACGTTAAAATGGGGTTTGCTACAGTGGTGGCGGTAGCGCTGCTAAAGCAAATGGCATTTCCGTTTTATTACAGAAATGCTATTGCATGCTTTAGCATTTTTTTTAAAATAATAAATACATTTCACATGTTTGTTTAATTCACCTTCCTTTTTTTTTTTTTAAACAATTTTACGTGTGTTTGTTTACTTCACTCTCTTTTTTTTTAAAAAAAAACATTTTCACGTGTGTTTGTTTACTTTACCTTCTTCTTCTTTTCTATTTTTTTTGTTTTTTGTTTTTGTCTTTTGAGTTGACCTTGTAATATGGTGTTTAAATGAATGCATTGCTTAAATACAAGTCATATAAAATGTTGGTTTGATTGCGTCCAGTTATTAATATGATGCATAATTATTTATTTTTTATAATATGTTAATGGTTGGAAATAAAAGAAAAAAATGGTTATAGAAAATATTTAGAGTTTGTGGGTTGGAGAAGTTTTTTTAAAATATAGGTTGTTTTATTGTATTTTAATGTACTGGTACTGTAAAACAGAATGAGAGGGTTGGAGATGGCCTAAGGACCGTTTCAACTAAAAAAAAAGTTGCAGCGAGTTCCTGTTAGAGGTACAATGCACTTCCTAATGACACAAGCTAGTCGAATCGCCTGCTTTTCAAGCTCGAGATTAACATCCTTCAAGAGCGCTTGAATGGGAGCTATTGGAACAACTAAAAATTGGGGGGAAACAGAGATTTTGGAAACAAATAAGATGAGACTACAATACCAAAACTTAGAATGCTGTTAGTGTATGTGTGTGTCTATATATATATATGTGTATATATATAAAACATACTGCTGAATAATTAGGGTTTTTGACCTTTAAGCTTCATCATACCCAAAATAAGACTGTACAAAGAGCGTTCTCATACCAGATTCAAATGGAAAAATCAAATATTTAATATGGGAAGTAAATTAGGACACGCTGGTTCTTATCCCCAAATAATCAAAAGAATAATCAAATGAAAAATCAGGAATTTACCTTGGAAAATACGTTTCCCAACACGGCCAGGAATCGAAGAAGATATGAGATATAACCTATCAACGGATAACTGAAACCAGAGAGCCAATTGTTGAAGGACTTGTGGACCATGTTAGGTGACTAAGGGTCCGTTTGGCATTGATTATAAATCAAATGGTTTATAACACATTTTGAATGATTAAATTTTGAAGACATGTAACTTAATTTGATTGGTTGAATTTTGAAAAGTTGTTATTTGATGTGTTTTGGGGGTGAGGTGTCAATGAGAGAATTTAACAAGTGTCTCAAAAATTTAAAATTCAGAATGTGTTATAAACCATTTGGTTTATAATCAATGCCAAACATACCCTAAAGGAGCAAATGAGAATTTAATGACCAAACTACCCTCACTGTTGGCAAGAATTACCAAACAAACTAGTGTGTTCAGCAATGACATCACCAGCTTTGTTAAGGAACCAGCCAGTGGCAGGAAAATTTGTCCCAACCACTTGATTAATATATAGATCGATTGATTGATTGATATATGAGAGACTTCAATGAGTTGAAATAGAAATCAGCTTTCCAAATGTTCTTGCTTGCAAGGGAAATTATTTGAACTAAAAGAATTTGAATGTGGGTCGAAATCATTTGGGCTGGAATTCTCTTAAAAATATTTTCAGTTAGTATAAATTGGCTAAATGAAAAATGAGTTCTTTACACAAAAACCACTCTTTATAGCAGTATTTTAAAAGGTACCCTTAAATTGAGAGTAATTGCAAAAATATCATTTTCTATTTCAAAACTACCCTAACCCAATTTTAACTAAAATTCAATTCCTTATTAATTAATATTTTTTAATTATAATTATAATATACTAAAAGTAGAAGTTTTTTCAATAAAAAATATTCATTCTTATGTACCGGCAACAACACTTTCAACTCTGAACCGCCGTCAACTGAAGATGCCGCGACGCCGCAAACACATTAACAATATTAATAGTCCCGGCAGTAGCTTGTTGTTGGTGGGCGTGCATGGCAGGTGGCGGGCAATCCCTGGCAGCAGTGCGGTGGTGGTTGGTTGGTGAGTACAATCGGGGCGGTAGCGAGATGGTGGTAGGGCATGCAGCAGATGGTGGGGCAAGTTGTGGCGGTTAGGTAGCTGTGGCGGCGGTTGATGTGTTTGAGTTCTAGGGTTATATATATGCCCACACATGGAGATATTTATACACACACATATATAATCTAGGTATAAATAAATAAATTAATATTAAAATTAATTATAATGATTTATTAAAATAATATAATTAATTAAAAATGAAAATTGTATACGAAAAACAATGGTATTAAAAAAAATGCAATAGGGTATAATTGCTAATAGTTTGATATCATGGTATATAAATGATATAACTAATAAAAAGGGGTATAATGTTTAAAATACAAGTTTGGCTAATTTTAAAGCCATAAAATAATTTTTGGCTCAAGCTGTATTTAGTTTGAATTTTAATATAATGGTTAGATGAGCGCTAAATTCAATTATCAGTTAAAATAGTTAGATCATAGTGACGTGTTATTTTCATATAAAAATTTTATTTTTTTAAAATTTCATGGTCACCACATCAAATTTGAAAATATAAAAATCATGTGATTTAATTTATAATGATCTATCTATCTATTTATTATATAAAAACTAGTTGTATACCCGTGCGAATATAATAATTAACAAAAAGGAAAAATTCATGATAATTTGAACAGCTAAATAGTCACAATTTTATTGCTTACTACTCACTCATATACACATGTTTCTAATAATTACAATTTTATTGCTTACAATTCTTTCACTTGGTACAAAATTAATTAAATTGTCATTCATAAAACAATACTCTTAACTGATAAAAATGAGAATTAATGAGGAATTTTTAAATATAAATTTAATTTCACATTAAATATGAAAACAAATAAACCATGAAAAAGAGAGCATACAAAATTTATATAACTCTAAAATTACCATATACTCATATCTTTGTTCAATAAGCATCCATACAAGAAGTCTAAGAACACATTTAAAGTTGCGGATAGTATTCGTTTATAAGAATGAATTTTTTACTTCATATTTTTAGAAAAATTATTTTTTACATATCCTCCTATAGTGTCATAAATTCTCCAAAGAAATCACTTTTCACTAAATCTATTCTAGAAATTATAAAGTAACACCCTCCTATCATAAAAGATCCAAGGGAAGGAATATTACAATAAAGGATAAATTCTATATGACTTACTCTTAACATTAATTTTTAACCACTTTCTACTTTAAAAAGAATTAAAAGAATTTTTTATTTTTGTTCCAAATTATCAATATTATCAAATATTATTACTATTTTATCCCCTCAACTAAAATTTTTACCAATATATATGTTCCCAAAAAAAATTTAAATAATGCAGTAAACATACAATCATAGGTTTTATGACATAGTTTATCATATTGAATTGAGTTAAAGTAAAAGTTTTGAAACTAATTTAATTTAATCTACTTTGTTGTTGTTGTTACCGCTGCTGCTGCTACTACTGTTCATGTTGTTATTGTTATGCCATTAAGTGTCTGCTTAATTGAAATGATAAGGAAGTCTCAATAACTCAATACTTGAATTTGTCTGTCAATTATTAGAATTTTAAAGAAATATAAAATTTTTGAAAATAACCTAAAAATTAACAGAATATATATTCCAAACACAAAATAGATAACAAATAGCATAAGATTGTAGATTAATTTAGAGCTAGTTAGGAATGTGTGTGTGTAACTTGCAATCTCCAAACATATATACGTATATATAATATATATGTTAATATGAGAATGTGTATAAAATTGAAAGCATATAAAATAAAAGCATATATAAGCAGGAGAGTAGATATATTTATTTATTTATTTATCATTTTATTTATTTACTCAAAAATCCAAACCCGAGATATAACTTTTATTATATGTATTATAATATATTATAATTATTTATATTTGATATGTGTATAAAATAAAAACATATATATAAGATATTAGAAATTAATTTGAAGCTTAATTAGTTGAAAGTGTGTATATTATATATGTACATATATATATTATTAAAATATAATAAATTTTAAAAAAGGCATATATAAGTAGGATAGCGGTTTTAGTAGGAAAATTTGCATATAGCCACTGTCCTTCTTTAGTATATATAAAATTAGATAAGATAAGATAAGATGTTTATGTGGTACCATTTGTACCGCAATTTTCTGCTCAAAATCTGTAGTGAAAGTTTTGGTCAATTGTCTTGCTTATTTATTTATTTTGCTGCCACACCTTTTTGCAGAGACATACATTTTTCTTTTTCTATTCACAATTCTCTTTGTTGTTTTGGGCATCGACTAGCTTCTCCACCACCATGGGTCGCATCCACAGCTACGGGTTTCTTCTGTTCCAACCTTTTTTTTTTAACGAGGATCGATAGTTGGCCAAGTGAGCCAACCCTATGGGAATCCCACAAATTATATGAGACATATACATATAGGAAATTAATCTGTATACCTTTGTATTACATTTTTCCCATCAACACTTTCTTAGGTGAGAGCCATTTTAAATTTTTACTTATATATTAGGTAAATTCTACAGCAAATTATATGGTTGATATATATCTTATCTTTTTAGATAGTTTGATGAATTTATCTATATTTATAGTTTTATGATTTTTTTTTAGTTTATATAGATGTATTATCTTATCCTGGAAGTATTTCCTAATTTGGATTAGACTTTTTAAGTGATGTAGGTTAATTTTTAATTATTTCTCATATGCTTTTAAATCAAATCATTATCAGCTTACTTCTTTTGTGGCCAAGACTTTTGTAGCTTAACAACATTTGCATTTGTTCCTTGCACCCTTGTTCAAGGATTCGATTCCCCTACCCTACAATTCCCCTTGTAATGTTTAAAAAAAAAGGTTACCTCTTTTGTGTATAATAAATATGGATAAATATAGTTTAACTAACGTTTCATAGTTTACAAAATTCGCATTATGGTATAATCACAGAGAAGAATAGAATATCTAATTTCTCAAAGTCTAGGAATCTCAGTCAATTGATTTTTTTTTTTTTGCTGCCACACATTTTTGCATGGACGTACATTCTTCTTTGCCGATTCTCAACTCTTTCTAATGTTTTGGGGACAGATTTGTTTCACCATCCATTCTCCACCATGGGTCGCATCCACGGACTTTTTTTTTAAAAAAAGAAACAAGGGTCGGCTAAGTGAGCCAACCCCTATGGGTAAGACTGGGAGCATTCTTCAAAATCCAACCCGATCCGACCCACCAAACCGACCCGAGCGGGTCAAGTTGGGTCGTTTCATATAAGTAAATAGTTTGGTCTAGGTTACTGTTGAAAAAATAAGAAGCTGGGTTGGTTCAAGTGGGGTCAATTAAGGCCCAACCCATCCAACCCAATGAACCCGATAGAATAAACAACGCCACTTTACCCTTTTCCTCTTTCAGATCTTCTTCAACGCCAAAACAGCACGCAACTTCATTCAATCGTCTAGTCTACTTGTCTTGCATTTGGTGTTTAGTTATCCACTCCTTAGATTTTATCAAGATCCAGATCAAGATCGAGATCAAGAGCATAAAAATAGGGAAGTTCTATTACTGTTTAAAGATTCCAGCAACCAAAGGTGAATCCTAATGTACGCACTCGTCTCTCACTGTGATTCCATTAAGAGTTTTCAAATTTTATTTTCTGGGTTTTTGTTTGACTTGTGTTTCTCTTTTTTTCTTTAGAATATATATAATTTACAGCTTAAATAGAGAGGTCACTGAGTTTTTGTAGCATTTATTGTACGCCACTGAGTTTCCTTTTCTGGGTTAGAATTTTATGCTTTCTATTTGTTTATTACATATCCTGCATGCAAAGGAGATTTACCACTCATCCCTGTCTGAAAACTGTCACAATAATTATATTATGTTTTATATAGCTTAAGTTTGGCCAAGTCTTCAAGTTGTTAAATGTTGGCCTAGTCATTAGCTAGTCATTAATAACTAATTAATAGTGGGTCTTTTGAAGACCAAGTCTTTAGCTATTTGTTGTTTAGTTGAGTCAAATCCTACAGTTATGCTAAAGCTAATCCACTTAGCTCTATAAATACTAACTTGTAATTGCGGATCAAATCATCTAGTAAATAAAACTAAATTATTTTCCTCCCAGCTTCTTGTGTTCTCTTTATTTACTTTGTATAATTGGTATCAGAGCCAATGGTGAGTGAGAGTTAAAAGTGTTTTTTGTAAAAAAAGAGCTATACTCTTCCTTCTTCTTGTGACTTTAGTAAAAAGAAATAAAAATCCCAACTGCAGTAGCAGTATTTATGGCAACCGAAAATTTTGTTCAACCAGCAATTCCCCGTTTTGATGGTCACTATGACCACTAGAGCTTGTTGATGGAGAATTTGCTCTGGTCGAAAGTGTATTGGGCAGTCGTAGTTTCTGGGGTAGCAAAACCAGAAGAGGGAGTTGTGTTGACGGAAGCACAGAAAGCTGATCTCGAAGCTTGGAAGTTGAAGGATCTTAAGGCCAAGAACTATCTTTTCCAAGCCATTGATAGAACAATTTTGGAGACGATTCTTTGCAAAGACTCGGCCAAAAACATATGGGATTCCATGAAAAAGAAATATGAGGCAATGCGAGAGCCAAGAGGGTGATGTTGCCAGCACTTCGCGAGGAATTTGTTATTTTGAAAATGACGTCTAGAGAATCAGTTGATGATTTCTTCTCAAGAACGATGACAATTGTTAATAAGATATGGGTTTATAGGGATACAAGAGAAGATGCTATAATTGTTGAAACAATCTTTCGATCATTGATGGCAAAATTCAATTTTATTACCTGTTCAATTGAAGAGTCGAAAGATCTTGATAACTTTTCAATTGATGAATTACATAACTCACTACGCATGCATGAAAGGAAACTTTTCAAACAAGACCAGGAAGAGCAGGCTTTGCAAACTATTAACAACAATCATTCAGACCAAAGAAGACGAGGAAGCTAGCAACAAAAATATGGAAATAATCAATACACTCATTTTGAAGGAAGAGGAAGGGGCCGTGGAGGACAAAATAAGCAAAGGTCAGTAGACAAGTCTGAGATTGAGTCTTATTGGTGTCATAAATTCGGTTATTACGGCTTTGAATGCAGAAAACAACAAGGAGAAAAATTTAATTATGCTGAGAAGGATGAAAAAATATCTCTTCTGATGGTATGCCTTGCCAATGAGAAAACTCATCAAAATTTATAGTATTTAGATACTGGTTGTAGAATCACATGAGTGGAAACAAGAATGTATTTTCTTCTTTGGATGAATATTATCATGACATAGTGAAGTTAGGGGACAACTCAAAAATCTCCGTGAAAGGAAAAGGAGGGGTTATGATCCAAGCCAAGGAAGGTAGTGTCCAAAGTATCTCCAATGTTTTGTTTGTCCTAGAATTAAAAGCTAATCTCCTGAGTGTTGGTCAGTTGCAAGAGAAGGGTTATGAATTCTCAATCAACCATGGAGTATGTCAAATAGGGGACGAAAAGCTAGGGTTGGTTGCTCAAGTCAACATGAAGACAAATAAAATGTTCCCACTCTATCTGAACAATATTGCTCATTTGTGTTTTTCAATAAGATGAATGGAGTGGCTTGGCTGTGGCATTACTAGTGTGGACATCTGAATTTTAATGGCTTAAAGACTTTGCAGCAGAACAAGATGGTAGAAGGTCTTCCAACATTTTTTAACCCTTCTAATGTATGTGAAGACTATGTTGTTAGCAAGCAAAGCCGAGATCTCTTTATCAAAGGGAAATCATGGAGAGCTAAGAAGGTGCTTGAGCTGGTTCACTCTGATATATGTGGACCGATAAATCTAGTATCCAATGGAGGTAAACGAGATTTTATTATCTTTGTTGATGATTACAGTTGAAAAACTTGGGTATACCTATTAAAGAAGAAATCTGAAGCATTTTCAACTTTCAAAAATTATAAAGCAATGGGGGAGAATGAAACAGGCAGGTCAATACAAATGTTTCGAACAGACTATGGAGGGGAATAAAATTCAAATGAATTTGTAGAATTCTGTGAGAAACATGGCATCAAAAGACAACTTATAGCAGCATATACACCTCAACAAAATGATGTGAAAGGAAAAATCGCATGATTCTAAACATGGTCAGAAGTTTCTTGACAATGAGTGGAATTCCAAAAATTTTTTTGCCTAAGGCAGTTAACTGAAGCATCCATATTTTGAATAGAAGTCCCACCCTTGCTGTCCGTAATATGACACCTGAAGAAGCCTGCAGTGGATGCAGATCTGCAGTTAGTCATTTTAGAATTTTTGGAAGCATTGCATATACCCATGTGCCAAATCAAAGGAGAACCAAACTTGATGGTAAAGGTGAAAAGCGTATCTTTCTTGGCATCAGTGATCAATCAAAGGCTTACAAGTTATACAATTGTATTAATAAGAAAATTATTATCAGTCGTGATGTTATCTTTGATGAAGAAAATTTTTAGTCATGGGACAATAATGCTCATGAGAAACAAGTTCTAGCAAACTTTGAGGAAGAAAACGAATGTAAAGAATAGTAGACTCAACAACTAGATGCTGAAATTTAGCAAAATGAAGATACACCAGCAACGCCAGGAAATAATGACCAACTTCAAACTATAGTAGGTTCTCATCCTCATCGTATCAGAAGAAAGCCATGATGGATTTCAGACTATGAGGTAATAGGATTAAATGATTATGAAGATACTTTGATGCACTTTGCTTTATTCTCAGATTGTGATCCTCTAAATTATGAAGAAGCAGTAAAAGGACAAAAGTGGCAGATAGCTATGGATGAGGAGATGGCATCCATTGAAAGAAATAACACATGGGAATTAGTTGAGTTTCCAAAGGAGCAAAAGACAATCAGTGTTAAGTGGATTTACAAGACCAAGTTAAAAGAGAATGGTGCGGTTGACAGATATAAAGCCACCTTGTAGCCAAGGGCTACAAACAAGAATTTGGAGTAGATTACAAAGAAGTTTATGCTCCATTTGCAAAGAATGACACTATCAGACTAATTATTGCATTAGCATCTCAATGCTCTTGGCCTCTTTTCCAACTGGATGTAAAGTTAGCATTTTTACATGATGAATTGCAAGAAGATGTGTTTGTTGATCAACCTTTAGGTTATGTGAAAGTGGACAGTAAGCATAAAGTCTGTAAACTCAAAAAAATGTTACATGGACTAAAACAAGCTCCTAGAGATTGGTACAGTCGCGCAAATGCTTTTTTTTCTTGAAAAGGGCTTTCATAAATGTCCTTATGAGCATAATCTTTATACAAAAGTTGAAGGAAGTGGAAACATGCTGCTGATATGTTTATATGTAGATGACTTGATTTATATAGGAAATAACAAGGCCATGTTTGAAGAGTTTAAACAATCAATGATGCAGGAGTTTGAAATGACTGATCTTGGGCTACTGCATTATTTTCTTGGCATAGAAATAGTGCAATCTAATGTATGAGTCTTTATTTCACAGAAGAAATATGCTCGAGAAATCCTAGAAAGATTTCAGATGAACACATGCAATCTTGTTACAACTCCAATTGAAAAAGGTTTGAAACTTGTCAGGATCCAATAGGAAGAAGCGTTGATTCTACTATTTACAGACAAATAATTGGAAGTTTGATGTATATGACAGCAAGGTGGCCTAATTTAATGCAAGCAGTGAGCCTCATTAGTAGATTAATAGAAAGTCTCAAAAGAAAATTATTTTCTAATAGCAAAGAGGATCCTATGCTACTTGCGTGGTACTATAGATTTTGGGCTATTTTACAGAAATGGTGGAACATCACACTTGTTTGGGTTCATAGATAGTGATTATACAGGAGATTTGGAGGATAGAAAAAGCACATCTGGGTATGTTTTATGTTCAGTTCAGCCACTATTTCATGGGAATCAAAGAAACAACCATTGGTCACTTTATCAACAACCGAGGTAGAATTTGTTGCAGCTGCTACTTGTGCATGTCAAGCACTCTGGTTAAGAAAACTTCTTGAAGAGCTGAGATTCAAGCAACCTAATTCTACTTAGATTCTTTAGTGACAATAGTTCAGGGATCAAACTTTCAAAGAACCCTGTTTTTTCATGGAAGATGCAAGCACATCGATGTGAGATTTCATTTCCTTCTTGATCTTTCCAATGATGGAGTCATTAATCTAGTTTTTTGTAGAAATGAAGATTAGGTGGCTGATATTTTTGCAAAGCCCGTCAAAGTAACCAGTTTCCTAACGATGCAAAGATTACTTGGAGTTTGCACCATGGAAGATCCAATCTGAGAAGGGGTTCTGCTTCATAGCTAAACTGAAGTTTTTACAACTTTAGTTTAAGAGAGGGAATGTCACAATAATTATATTATGTATTATTTAGCTTATGTTTGGCCAAGTCTTCAAGTTGCTAAATGTTGACCTAGTCATTAGCTAGTCATTAATAACTAATTAGTAGTGGGTCTTTTGAGGACCAAGTATTTAGCTATTTGTTGTTTAGTTGAGTCAAATCCCAGAGTTATGCTGAAGCTTATGCACTTAGCTCTGTAAATACTAGCTTGTAATTGCCGATTAACTCATCCAGTAAATAAAACAAAATTATTTTCCTCCCAGCTTCTTGTGTTCTTTTTATTTATTTTGTATCAAAAACTACTTGGATTGTTATGATTAAGCGCTCTATTATTTGTCTATTTATGACCTGTCTCACTGTCTGCAGATCTTTTAAGAACAGTTCTCAAGAGGCACTCATGGAGATTGTTGTAGATGCTGCAAACAAAATACTTTTTGATCTTGTTTTCTTGTTACTTGACATTTTTGCAAACTTGAGTTACAAGAATCTTGTGACTGCTGAGTATAAGACACATTCACTCGTTCATTACTTTAGTTTTGGGTTTCACTAGCAGGATTGATTAACATACATCTGCCGTTAATATCAAACAATCTGCAAGCAATAATTTATCTTATGCACTAACTTAGAAATTGTGATTGTAGGAAGATAATGTGAATGCAAAACGTGGCACCAAGGTTACTCTAGGTTTAAAGTTAACATCCAACTACATAAAATAGTATGATTGAAAATCAAGTCTAGGAAACAAATTTTGAGTCTTGAGTGATAAAAATTGAGAGTTGGAAGATCTAAATTCAAGAAACATGTAAGATTTTATTAGGCAGTACTTCAAGAAATACCCCCTGTTCCTAATTTCTTGTCCTAGACCAAACCCACAAAGTGGGGCAAAAAATGGGCCCCTATGTGACCTAACTAACTTTTCAAATGCTTGAACATTTATTGTTGTTGTTTGTGTCTAACGATATATTAGTCAGCTATTAAGACTTTACAATTGACAAAAGAAGTGGTTAAGCAATTAACAATGAAAAATTATAATGTTACAATAGTGAAGTTTTGTAACTTGTCTTCAATGCTACAACATTATCCAATTTGTTTTTGTGTTTCTGGTTTTACTATTAAAAGGGTACTGTTGTAATTCTGAAACTAAGAGATCTCTCTCGAATTTTGCAAGTTTCGGGCTTTCTAATACTGATGTTGCAGAAATCAAAATACCTATATAGAAGCTAGATAGACCTTAATTCTTTGCTATGTTTTATTTGTAAGGACCTTGCCACGTCCCTACCTAAGGTAATTCTTGATAAACATTTAAAAGAATTTTGTGGGTGAATTTCTTTGCCAAAATATATAGTTTTCTGTTAATTTTGTGGCACTATGTTTAATGTTTCTTAGTAACACAATATTAAAATTTAAGGCTTTTCCTCTTGAAGTTAGATTTATTGAGGGCTTTGAGATTCTGGGCTGTGGACATAAATTCACTAGGTTTTTCTTCTTGAAAATTGGCGTATAGTTGAGTTAAATATATGGAAGGATGGGAGAACAGTATGGCCTATAATTTCTTTCTTTTCTGCAGTTATGCTTAGATGTCAGTCAATGGATTCATCCTTTGTTGAAATTGGAATCTTGTTTGCTCCAAGTTTCTAAATTTGTACGCGTAATTGCCACTCAATAAGTCATCATTATGCACATATATATGTTCATAAAATTCAATCTCCTTTAGTGTTTCTTGAACCTTAACTGATATGATACATACATCAGAAAATTGGTTTCTTGATTTCTAACATGCAAATATGGTCCAAGATTTGTGCGTGCCTTTTTAAGAAAATCGACATGAGGTTTGTGCTATACATGTCTTGGAGTATTTAGAGGTGATGATGTTTAACTTAGCAACATGTATGCCACACATGTTCAGGTGAATATATTGTTTCTCTTGATGGAGATCAATTTGTTATGTTTCAATAATTTTGAGGTGAATATTTGCTTATTGCATTTTTTATATTTTTATTTATCACATGATAGTGGTCATCGTTTTTTCTTTTGCAGGAATACAAATTGAAGTATCACATTGCAAGTTACATGATTATAATTGGGCAAAAGTATTCACTTTACTATATATTTTTTAAAAAACTTTGGATTGAGTGCAACATTTTCATTTTAGTATATTAAAAAGTCTGTAAAATGAGGTGATTGTATGACTTATAGTTCATCTTTTATTATTGATAAGCTGCACGTTCAATTATTTGGTGATATGTTATCATTGTCATAGTTTGTGCTTATTATTTTTAGTTTAATTATTAGTTTGCTGCACGTTTAGTTAGTTTGTGCTTAATTTTTTCAATTACGAATATTTGTTGTATAATTGTAGAAAAAAATTGGGGAAAAAAATATGAATGTGTGAATATACTTGTATGCTTATTTTTTATATTTATAAAATCATAAATTTATTATTTTTTGCAAATTAGCAAATAACTTTTCATTAGAAATTAGAAGTTGAAAGATAGCCAAGCTTGCACCAAAAAAAAAATTGAGGGGGGAAATTAGAAGTAGGAAAGTGACCCAAGATCCATTGGATACTTGTTACAAAGGATCTCGTGAAAGAAAATCGTGGAAAGGGAGAAGGGCCAAAAAAGGATAAAAAGAAGCCCAGGTCCAACCTGAAAACCAACCCGATAATCAGGTCGGGTCTAGTTGATAACTGATTTGCTGTGGGTTGGGTCGGGTTCACAACCCGATCTCTGTGGATTGTGGTCGGGTGCGGTCCGTCCAGGCCTGGCCCAAACCGTGCCCAGTCCTACCTGCGAGAATCCCACAAATTAACTATGTCAGCTATATGCCTTGATAGCCATACAACACCAGCCTTACTAGGGCTTGCGCGGCATATTTTGCCTACTCACTCTTTTCTTCTTTTCCTATTACGTAATGCTTCTTTCTTTTTCTTTTTGGATCGGAATTTAGTCGAGTTTTGTAGATTTGTCACTATGTTTGGCAACCATTTTTAATTGGAGTAATTTATAAATGGATTTAAAATTTAAATTTTGTATAGATGTCTTTACGTAATGATATCATGTTGAGTTAGTAATTAAAATGAAGTGAAAAGTTACATCACATCAAACATGTGGCTTGATGATGACCAATTTAAATTTCAAATTTTAAATTTCAAATTTTTACTACATGGCAACACACCATCAAGTCACATATTTGATGTGATGTAATTTTTCACATTATTTTAATGACTACCTCAACAGGATATCATTATGTAAATTACTTCAAGTAAAAATCGTTGCCAAACATAGTGGTGCACATATAGAATTTTGCTGATTTGACTTTTCTCCTTGCCAATCACAATTTAAGTTCTGAGCCGCCGCCGCCATCATAAGTCCCATCCAAAGCTGCGGGTATCATCTTTTGCTACTCTTTTTCTATTTTTATAATTTTTAGATAAATTTTTGTTTCACGCAGATGATTGAGAAATGTGATAACTTATATGAGCATCATCTTCCCATCACTTGTTCTATGTTCATTTCGCTTTATTTGTCTACTGGGTGATCATAATGTGCAATATTTGTAGTTTCCTGTTATTGAAGCAAATACTAATTAATTCTTGAACCATTTTCTAGTTTTATTGGCGGAGCTACTTGGGGGCCTATGTGTACCTAGACCCTTTTGGCCCTTTGAATTTTATTTTTCTTTTAAATTAAATGTGGGGTTTGAGCATTTTTTTGCTTCTTTAAATCTTTTTCTGCGAATGTAGCAGATTGTAAATAAGAAAATCAAAGAAGAAATTTAAGACACAAATAATTAGTTCATTTGCTTTGTTGTTAGTCAAATGTATGTATTCATTAACCAATACGTAAAATCCAATTCTCTGATTTGACCGGTATATCTTCAATTTTTACAACATGAAACTCATGCAAAGTTTTTATGGGTTTAAATCCTTAAAAATTAACAAATTTTGCTTGTATTGGAAATCAAACTACAAAAACTTTCAAAGTTATCTTTGTTTATGGTTATTGTATGATTTTTATGTTTATGTGTATGAGATACTTGCTTCATTGCATGTAAAAAAAATATGATTATTCTTTTATTTTTATAAGTCTTGTTCTACGAACAAATAAAAAAGAAAAGAAACAAAATAAATCAGATATGACTAATTGAAAGGGTTCTGATTTTGCCATTGGCCCCCACTTGATTTTCTTTGTGGCTTCCCACCTATTTGCATTGAGAATTGAGATATTCTGAATTCTGACCTTGAACAACTTGCATTCAGTGTCATGGTTAATGTTTGAACTTAAGCGCAATTTCATTTTATGATTGCTTTTCTATTTAGCAAGACTCGCTAAATATTAACGTTAGATTCTTGAAATCATACTTACAAGTGCTTAATTAAGCAAATCATTTAACTCTTTACTCAAGAGCGACGAATTCCTCTAGTTGCTTAATTAAGAAGATCATTTAACTCTTTATTCAAGAGCAACGAATTCCTCTCGTAGTACGTATTCTATTAATTCACTCTCCTTTGGTTCCCAACATGCAGAGCGTATTGACCACATATTTACTTAGTCTCACCCATAGCACATTAAATTTCCTTAGGATTGCTTCATAGAAGAACCCACTCGAGACGGATTTAAACATGCCATATACCAGTCATGCAGAACCTGAATTCACGCGCACAGTCGTGCTATGGAATTAAGTTCACACAATAGTACAGTCCAATATACTTATCTTGAAGTATATCAATGTTATTACTCACGACCTCCACCAGTTGCGACGATCAAGCTAAATTGCCTACTTAACAGAGTTAGAGTAACAACAAATGAGCCTCGATAGAATAAAGTTCCAACCTTTATTCTCAGCTCAGGACTAATATTTTTCCAGTTAAAATATAAGATGTATCTTCCGTACTTATCTAGAACTACCCATCTCTATATTATCTCAAAGCAACTGATGGCCCTTCGTTACCGTTCAGATATCGTAAATCCACTTATAGAAAATAAACATCATATTTATTCAATAATAAATAATCGCTTCTTCATACTTCGGTCACTGTCCTAGCACTTTATTGGGCACACATCCCAATAGTAAATTGGGGAAACAAAGAAAGACGTTTCATTTTATTGTTGGGGGTAGTATTGTATCTTGTGACCATTACTAGCAATCTTTCCTTAATATGTTTGCACTCATAGGGTCCATGGAACCGTTATTGCTTTGACTCAATCTCCATTTAATGCTAATGCGTTCAACCAACTCACAAAATGAACAATTCTCTTGGATTAGAATACCAGAAGCACTATAATCGATGTACTGGCTTGATTCTTTCTATCTCGTTGTACTATAGCATCACTCTATCATCTTTGAGCTCTCAGCGATTTCCAATCCTTGCATTTTATAGAAGCTCAGCTTAACAAATAAATCACAGTCAAATGTTTTCTGGAATTATTTAAGATAAATATTGTATAACTATTATAACAACCTTATTGTTTAATAAACAACTCAGGAATTTAAACCTTCATAGTCTATTTTACAATCCATGATTGAATTAATTCCATACATTAACGCATATGTTCTAATTCCTTATAAAATGATTTGCATGTTAATATTGTTCATGGTTCTCATTAGAAAAATAATGACATATGGACTTGAAGATGATGGAGAATTGTGATACGTAGCCATACCTTCTTGCTGAAGAATTCTCATTGCTGAGTTATGGTTGTCTCTATGTTTATCTCAGAATTTCCAACTCTGAGATGTCCTTAATCCATACACACACACACACACAATCATTTGAATTGTCATTCGAGGGATCTCAATTCGGTTGGAGGATAACACCAAGATCCCAGCAAATCTATCAGTTAGAGGGCACTTTGAGTGGTTGATTTCTAAGATTTTCCCTTTTTTACTTTTTATTCCATCACGTAATTTGTTTTCATATTTACACTAACCTATTTTTGCAGAAGACATGTGTATTCTTGCAAATTTTCTATGATTCGATGTATAATTCAAGTTGAGGTTAATTTTTGACCTTTTACCTAAACCACACAAAAAGGAATACAAACAGCCTAGGGTTGGATCACTTATCCTTCCCTATTTTCTTTGATGTTGCCAAACTCGTTTGATGCATTGCAACATTACATATATGAATTAGGGTAAAGGTTTTGGACTGGGTTAAATTTAAAAAAAAAAAAAAAGAAAGCTGGCCTTAACCGCCAATCCGACTCAAACCGGCCCTTTTGCCTCATTGGCGAGAGAAAGATTATTATCATATGGTATGATATATATGAATTAATTCAAAATGATTTCATTAGTTTTTCTAAAATCCTAAGCAATAAAAACTTGTAATACAGTGGTTGTTATTCACGTTCCAGGGCCGAGGTCCTGGGTTTGAATCCCATCCTCCCCACCCCTATTATCCCTCCCCTCCCCTTGTCCCCCTTGTATCAAAAAAAAAAAACTTGTAAGTTTTTTCCGTCAAAGCAATTTGTGATATTTCCTTGGCCATTCAAAATCCCCCCCCCCAAAAATCACCTCATAATTAACTTGTACAAAATAAATAATATGTTTGAAATGACGTACTATTATCACAATATTAGCAAATTGTAATATAATTTCATTAACTTATATCCATATATACAAAAGTAGGAACAAATTGTATTGTGTTTCTCCAGATTATGATGTCATTAGACCATATCGGTCTTGGCATAATTTTTACGCAGAAGACATATTATTCATTACTAATATCCGAAAGAAATACATCAAGAATGAAAGCTGGAGGATCCCCTAACCACCCAAAATTTTCTATCAAAAAACCATATACTTGAGCAAGAGAGTGAGCAACTTAGTTTGTAGACCTACGAATACACGAGAATACAATGCCATTGATCTCATTAACAAGTTGTTCTCTACAATCATCTATGACTAAACCAACGGCAGATATATCCAAGCTAGAATGAGTAATATCTTCATAGACCACCAACGCATCAACTTCAACAATAATGTTTTGTATCAAAGAATTCTTAATCCAAGTCAGTGCCCCCCCCCCCCGAACTCCCATCGCTTCCGCTAACTTAGGATCAATTACTCCATCAAAATCCACAGCTTTACCTTTATAAATAAATGACCCTAAATAATCTCTAATAACCATACCACACCATACTTGATTTACATTCTCAAATATACTGCTGCATCAACATTTAGTTTAAGCTTCTCAGCCTCTGGTTTCTTCCACTGATTTATTTGATTAAAAATTGAATCATTTTGCTGCCCTCGTTGAGTTCTCTTGTGTGCTTCCTTCCATTAGTTTAAATGAAATCTTGCAAAGCCAACCACTGACCGAATCATATAAGCTTTTGCACTCCACATGACCTCGTTGCTGTTGTTCTATAGAACCTAATCATTACAACAAGCAGCAACTACGGAGGCGACACATATTGCAACGACACAGGTTGCCTCTACAGTATAGGTATATAACTGCGATGTGAGCCTCCTTTCACGCGAAAAAAACTTAAAACCCCAGATTTTCCCCCCATTCTAGCGTCAGATTACCACCCTCCACAAACATCCCTTCCTCTTCATTCGAACAATAAGCCGCAGCACCACTGTCCCTCCGTCGTCGTTGAAATATTTAGATGCCGGCGTTACCCCTAAATCAACCCTCTATTCTTGTTCTAATCTCAAACCCAGAAACCCACCTCTCTCCATCCCCCTTCAAACATAAATCGCCCCTGAAGACGGTCGAATGTCCCCTTAAATCTTGATTATCTCTCTCTTCTCACCTCCTCGAAGTAGAGCTTGTGAAAGATTCCTGCAAGAAGCAGAGCTCACGAACGATTCCTGGTCCGAAGGAACCTAGATTTCCGGTATTGAGTATTTGTTTCCATGTTAGGGCTTTACTGTAGTGAAATTAACACGTGTAGGCCTTCTTCTGAATCCTACTCTTCATCTATCCCTCTTCCCCTTTTTTCCTTGTGTTTTTTTGCACCAGTTCTTATTCAAACAGAAACAAGGTAGTATCCTCTTCAGATTCCTGTTTTGCGTGATGCACTAACATAGTTTAGTTAACTGTTGCAGCTCCTACTCTTACAGTTACATTCCTTGTTAGGGATTTTCCAATCTTTCCCCGGGGGTTTCAATTGCATTTCTGGTTACAAAGAGTTCTTGTTTTATCACATGGTAAGTTCAAAAATTTTGTCATTCTATGGTCTTGACTTATAGTTTCTTTTCCTTTCCTTTGTTCTATTGTGATATGAAAAATATATGTATAGACTTTCAGTAAAGGGGACTCCTTTGCTGAAAATTTATTCACTGGAAATGTGAAAGTTGGAGAATAGAGTTGGAATTTAACTTGTTTGATGGGCTGATTGATTGTTCACCGTGATCGAGGAATGACTACGTGGGGGCATCATATTCAATTTGCGTGTTGAGGGGAGAGTGTGTGTGTTGAACGGTGGGGTTATGCTAGTGCCTTGTTGGATTTGTTGAGGACAAGAAGATATGAAACACAAATGGGTAATATTAGAAAATTTTGTAAAAGCTGGCTTTTTTGATATCAGATTTTCCACATAGTTTTATTTCAAGACACGAATGCTTATTCATTTTTTCCATTTATATCAAACATTGAGAATCATCAATTGTCTTGCAAATCAAATGTTTCCATGGAAACATGTAGACCTGAACTCGTGTTGGCTTTATGGTTATATGGACTTAGAATTTAATGGTGTTGAGGTGGATTTTAAATTGATTAATATATGACAAATTAAAAAAGTGAAAAAGGAAAAAAGAAGAGGCATTGATCCACATAATTTATAACCTATTTCAAGAATACTAACTGTTCTCTTGTGTGGTGCTATTTTCAAGTCTAAAGTCAATGTGGGAAGAAAGATGATTATTGGAACGATGTAAATTTTGAGTCTGATTATTGTTTAATTGGTTTATATTTGAACATGCTTTTAACTGCTTTTAGTTTTCTGTTCTTTCCAATTCCCCGTAATCAAGTAATATCCTACTAATCTGGTAGAATCTCTTTTAACCTAGTTTACTAAAGAGTGGTATTTTTCGGGGAAAAAGTCCACTGATTTTATACAAAGGAAGGCACATGAAGACGCTTCTTTTAATTTATCACTTTTTGGTAAGAATGATAATGGATTTTCATGAGATTTAAGTCTGTGACATTATACAAAGATTGAACTTAGATGATTATGATAAGATAAGGAGTATAAATTGACAATAATTATGGATGATTCATTCACACTTATTTACTAGAATTTCTTATCTCTCTTTAAATCTTAGGTGCACAGAACACGGATCAGTGACCGAACGAAGCTACAAGAGCTTGCTCCCTAAATCGATAAGGTAAATTTTATATGCAATCTCCTTATATTCTATTTGTTCAAAGTATTGAAGGAAAAAATAGTGAATATTGATAGATTCGAAGCTACTACAATGGACCCCAAAAGTTGCATGAGTTGTCTAACTTCTATTTCATCTAGAATAGATCCTATCATTCATCACTATCTAAATTTAGTAATTCAAAGTATACTTTTTGGAAAATACCTAACTTCTGCAGTTCACATTGACATGGAAAGCTCCCCGAGTAATGTATTTATAAAAAATTCTTATTTAAAAAATATATATTTTTTTGCTTCAGTCCTAGTCCATTGCTGGAAACATCGTGCTGAATGTCTTGATGTTGTTTGTTGTGGTTTTGGTTTTTTGGCTTCTTTGATTGTGGGACTTGGTTTGTTGGTTTTTTCTACTTTTAGGGCTTGTCGGCATGATTTCTAATGTTAGTTTTGGTGTGATCCTCTCTCTGTGGTTGCTGTTTCTTCTGTTCCTCTGGTGATGACTGCTATTTCTATTTCTGCAGTGGTTTCCTTATGCCCACTGCTGTGCTAATTGTCTTGTTAGATAACTGGTGTTTTTTTATTTTACTAGTTATGTAGTTGGAAAATAGTTGATCCTCTCCCCCTTTTCTCTGCTGTAAACTTTCCTTTCCTTGATATATTGTTATTTAGTACATCACTTTAAATGAAGAAGGTTTTCTAAGGATATTCAATAAACAGATTGAAGAAGACTGGAGAATTGTGATAGCTCGAAGCAACTTAAATGAATTGCATAAGGTATACTATTGCATAAGACTCTCTCTCTCTCTCTCTCTCTCTCTCTCTCTCCCCGTTGAAAATATTTTTGGGATCTGCTGCAAGTGTTCATTTCACTATATAAAAGATAAAGAAGGAGCTAGTAATTATATTTTCAGCCTTACTTTCATTATGCCTTCTAACTAAATTTGAATTTAGGATTTATTCTGTGTTTGGATGTATGTTACTTAAAAATGGAAAGGGAAATGCAATATGTGGGCTTATGGCGTATATCAAAGTGAGCTTGCATCTATGACATGTAGGATGCATTCTGAGAATTTGATTTTAGAAAGTAATTCTTTCCTCTCACTTGATTAAAACTTAGGAATCTGGGATTAAAATCATAATTGAGAAGAATCAGCTATTAAGTGGGTTGGGGGGGGGAGTGATTTTTT
Organism: Nyctanthes arbor-tristis; assembly: GCA_963692815.1. Lineage (NCBI taxonomy): Eukaryota > Viridiplantae > Streptophyta > Magnoliopsida > Lamiales > Oleaceae > Nyctanthes > Nyctanthes arbor-tristis. Next base: position 7,891 of record CAVNYN010288760.1, on the reverse strand, counting down.
GTGTGAAGTTACAATCTTGAAACTAAAGGGTGCATTATGGGTCTGAACATTGCAATTGTGCATGTGATAATGGTGTCATTGTCTTATTAAGTACATGGTCGGAGATGATAGGTAGTTTTGTTTTTTATTCTTTTCCTTTTTTTAAATTTTCCCCTAACTCTTGTCTTGTCTCTTCAAATCTTAGCAGAATCAGACCACTAGTAATGACTCTCTTTCTTCCCTTACGACCATAGATCCAGTTCGTTTTGTTTGGGGGGGGGGGGGGGGGGGGGGGGGGGGGGGGGGGGGGGGGGGGGGGGGGGGGGGGGGGGGGGGGGGGGGGGGGGGGGGGGGGGGGGGGGGGGGGGGGG